>JARJEB010000485.1:0-14025 GCA_030264535.1 Liometoxenus newtonarum
TGCGACGGATCTCCACGAATCTCGCTTTCGTAAGTCCTAAAAGTGGTGTTTGACGTGAGGTGTGTGAAGAAGACACTTCTACTTAATGCAAAACAAAAATGTACGTATAAGTGGCAAACAAAAAATACGTTCTTATAGTGATTCGAATTCTCTGCATTTCACCATCAATAATATTTTCTCGTAGGATGCATAGTTTGTGTGGTATTAATTCCTAAAATTGAAAATTAGTTACAATTTCAAACAATGAACGGCCAGAATAACAATCACCAGTCTAAGAATAAAATTTGGGGTTATAGTCAAGAAAATGGCCAATCTTAGAATGTGATGCATCAATCGATAGATCTTGACGAAGTGAATTTAAAACAATAATCAAATTTAGGTGTTCTTCAAAATTGCTAAAATTATTGCCTCACAAAATTTGGCTCTTTTAATGGCTCTACCTTCTTTTTTATGTAAAAATTAAGGTTAAGTAGATGATTTGTGTAGTACTGAAACCCATTTCCTTGACTTATTGCAAATTTGCGTTACCGGAACAGGAAATATCCTAAATCAGAAGTTTGAGGAGGAAGAGGAGGATTGCAAATTTGGCATGGAGAGGCGGATTTAGGCATGATCTGTATGAGCTGCAGCCCAGGGCACCGTTCAATCAAAGGCCCCTTCGCTTGCGGCCACCGTAAACTTATACAGTCTGTATATCCTAGTATCCAGACTTTGGTTAATTGGATAGGCACCCAAGCAGTATTCGTCAAGGGCCACTAAAGTTAGCGGTCCACCCAGCGACTCTCGAACACGCTGATAATATAAACGTCATAGGCAGGTTATCGTTATAAATATTGATATTGACATTAAACGTCATCGGAATTAAAAAATCGGTACGGCTTCGCACCATAAACTTTTTTTTAAATATATTTACATATAAAATAAATCGGTAGGGATAAATTCGTACCCCACAACTTTCCGACAGTATCCAGTACAATTTCGTAGAAGTCGTCGATCCCAAAAGTAATTTTGATGGAAAAGTGGAATTGCCATTGATTAGATACGTTTTGATAGCACTAAATTTTTTTATCATTTCTACTTTCCCATCGAAATTACTGTTATAATCGACTGTTACAATCGTAGTGGGTACGGTCGAAATATTGTGCGGTTTTTTATTTATTTATTATTAACAGATGGTTGTGGCATCCATATCATATTGCTCACATCATTCCAATATAGAAAATCAGAGAGTACACTGAGAGGAAAATGGAGAAAACTCATTGTGGCCAATCACGGTAATGACACGTCACTCTAATTCTCTACTAGCAACAACATGGGGTTTGACCTAAAAGCACTCTTATTAGCTGATAACAGAACGTGTATTGTACGTATGTGCATATACTATTACAGATTAGAGTCTTGATTGTTGGTTGTAATTCTGCAGGGAGTCTTTTTCTCTATGACTCAACAATACTTTTAAACTTATTTCATTATCGAAATGGGCACTAATTGAATGGACGAACATGCAATTGGCAAAGATAAAAATAATTATTTTAAATTTTACGAGTTAATTTTATTGCTCGGCGACCTCGACGTTGGTTCACACAAATACAATATTTGTATTCGTCTAGTTCATACAACTCCATGTGGCCTTTAAGTGAATGAGTGCGCGAGTTATTTTGCCCATGGGCTCCTGGATGCCATTATATAAATGAGGAAGTAATGCGCCTTGTAAACGAGAGCAATGCACAGCGGTGAGACAGATACTTTCTATAATTAATGGGAATAACAATGTTATCTAGTTTAGGGATTAACTTTTTATCTAATCAAATTTTGCACTTTATGATGTTTTTGAAAGGAAGATGCAAAAATAAACACAAATAAAAATCTTAGGCATGTCATTTCTTCGCATGAGTTAGAACTATAACCAACATAATTAATAAAACGACGCTCAACTTTCTGATATGACCGAGGAACTAATTTTAATCGGAAAGAAGAACTGCGCAACCGCAGGCTTAGTAGGCCATCAAATCTGTCAGAAATGGTCACTATTTTCGACTGTGTATCTTTGCGGTTATAAATAACTTAAAAATATTTCTTTTTTTTTTCAAGAAGCAACAATTTACAAATTGTGTCTGCGAGAGCGAGCGTCCCAATAAAATTCGAGCCAAAACAAATAAGATTTTGTAACTGTCGCAAGTGGTTTAGAAGCAAATTATCTAAAACATTAACATGAAATAATTCGAAAACTATTTATAGTACATAGAGTAGTCGTTAAAATTTGTCAAATTAAAATGTGCTCGCCCTTTAGAAACCTCGTCCTTGGGTCGTATTCATATACACAATAAACAACGTCTCCTTAAAAGTCATAAATTTAAATGTTTTTAATGAAAAATGTAATTAATCTGATGCTGTTATAACTAATGGAATACATAAGTTTCCAAAAAAGTCAATCTCTATCAATATACTTGTATAAGACCCATTTAAGTTACATTACTTTACAAATGACTGATACGGTAAAATGTAAAGTTCAAAATATAAAGAGTACCAAATTATCGTACAAAACGTAGGATAAAGAAATGAGGAGTGTAGAGAGAGAATAACCCCACACATTCACATAACAAAATGTTAAAGAGAGGAAGGGGACTTACTTCATCTCGTGGGTTTCAATATGCAAAACAATGTTGGGCTGCTCCATTCTATTCTGTTGCGTTTTTAAATATTTAATCTCGTGTATGAAGAAGCTAATGAAATATTTGAATGAGAAATTAGCGTATGGTGTTATAATGGAGGAACGGACTTTAATATGGTTGTGTAAAGTGTAGGTGGAAAGCTTTTCCACTCCTGTTCTTCAATTCAATAAACGTATATGCCACGGCTCTAAACCGAGGGAAAACAATGTGTGTATGAACATGCTGGAATTATAAATTCGTTCGGCTCTCGGTTTTAAGATGGTTGAATGGCTCACATTTTCACATATTTCCCATTTTGCATTCGGTTCTGTTTGTTGGGTTATTACAAACATTTGAAGCGTAATACAACAATGTACAAAATGAGTTGTTGCAAATAATATAGCTACAACAAAAGGTTTAAATTTTTCCATTTGGCGGAGGGTGCCGTTTAGGCACTTAATGAAGCATGTTTTGCCATAAGTTGTTCCAGATTTAATATTTACTTTTAATATTGGTTGTTTGCACTTTATTTTAATATTTGTTCTCTTGGTCCCATGATTTCAAAAATACAAATTAAATATTTACAGACCTTTTGGATTATATTTTCCAACAACCTGTAAAATAAAAGGAAATGGAAATTTATAGAAATAATTTTGACAATTATGATCAACATAAAATACATAAATAATAAAAACTAATATGAATGTTGTTAACATTTTTTCACAGAATTTACACTACATTATAATCATAACACTGACTAATTATACCCCTAACTCACTTTTTCATTAAAGCCACTTGCATTTGTTTTGAGACTGCGCTTCTAGGCAAACATGAGCTACGGAAATTATGTGAACTAAAAGGAACTTTTGGATGGGAACCAATTGCAGAGTGTTATTGTGACGCGGATACTCAATAATTTAAATCACGAGGTATCCCCATATCGGTGATATTAATTTATATCACTGATATAAATATATAATATTAAATACATAATTGTCCTGCGTATTTATATTATCATACGCATTGCTCTGGCAGCTCTGAACACGCCCACTAATCTTAGAACAATAACTTTCTTTTGGCGTTTGACTTGCATGCGTTTTCAACTTTTTGCGTTAGAAGGGCATTTTATGCCCTCGCGCATTATTAACGCAACACCTTGCGAAATTAACATTAACAAAAAGTTTTTAATTTTTAAAATATTTGTATTTAAACATTCCACTAAAATGTCTTAAATTTAATACTCCCAGTAGATAATTGTTGTTATGTATTCCTATGTACATGTAAAACTCAGTAATGTAAATCCAACTAATAATTAAATAAATCGTACCGCAAAACTTTACGACGGTGTATTTGCCAGTGTTTTGTGGCAACAGTAGTTTGGAATGGTAACCGGAAGATTTACTGAAAAGCAATTCACCGAATCCACAATTCTTCGAAAAAAAAAAATAATTATAAGTATTATTTTTGGAAAAATTATCAATTGTTTAAAAATGTCTCAACCTAAAAAATACATAGACTGCGCAGAGATATTGAACGTCATTGTTCGCAACTACGACAATAACAACATACCATATCAGGAGTATCACACATATTATATATTGTACCTACTAATTATATTTTGGAATGAATGACATATTGCCCATAATGCATCGTACAATTATATTTTATACTAAATATTTTATGCTAAATATTTTATGCTAAATATATTTTCTTCTTCTTGTGGTGCCGGGCTTGTTGTCAAGCGTTGGTGACTACTCTACTGCGATGACGTTGTGGAAATCCTCCCGGTTGTTGGCTCTTCGGAATAGATCTTCGAACGGCAGGCCCGTCCAATTCCGGATGTTTCGCAGCCATGACAGTTTTTTCTTCCAATCCACCTCTTGCCTTCGATTTTGCCATGGATTATGAGACGTAGAATGTGGTATTTAAGACCCCTTATGATGTGACCAAAGCATCCCGTTTTTCTCTGCTTAATAGTATTAAATATATTTTAAATATTATTATTATACATATAAATATATTTTATTATATTAAATATATTTTACCTCTCATTATTGTTTAATATATTTAACGTAATTAATTAATTTTCTGGCATACATTAAACAGGCATGAGCTTTTTTCTACAAATAGATTTTTTTCTTTCGAAGAATTGTGGATTCGGTGAATTGCGTATTCGGTGAATTACAATTCGGTGAATTGATTTTCGGTAAATCTTCCTTGAACCGTTTGGAATAAGTTTGGTTACAGTGCTTTTCCCATGGCTAAATTTTTCCATCGGAAAAGGAAAAGAGAGACACGCTAGAGCTTCAATTTATTGCTCTCGTGAGAAACTGAATACTTCCAACCTTAGTATGTAAATTTGTAAACTACTATTGTATATTAAGGGATATGAATAAAAATTCAAATGTAACATATATGTAACCAAATATTAATAAGAAATGTAATAATAATATGGGCAGTCGATAATAATACTGTAGGCGTTTATGTATACTATTTGAATTACGTGCCCTCATGTTTGGTTGCAAACCTAAACTTAGTCAGTTTATGTAAGTTTATGTTAGTTAGTAACTTTATGTTAGTTAATAACTTTAAATTTATTACTTTAAGTTAGTTACTTTATATTGGTGATTTTACGTTAGCAAGTAGAATTAATGATTGAACGCTTACGTTGTGAAAGGAAGGTTTATAACCGACGGTATATAAGTGAGATTTTAACTTATGAAATAATCTATAAGATTTAAACATACGACTCTCGGTTCATGATTAATGACATAAGCCATAATATTGAACAAGTGCGCATGTCAATAGTCTAGAAATAACCTCAAAATTCTCAAAAATAGCTGCAATCTCAGTCTTAATTTCCTTCACCATGTCATACGTAGTTGTTGAACCGCCGTGCTACGCATGCTGACTCATCTTTAACCTCATTGGCTAGGAATAGAAAATGGTCCATAAGAGTTGAGAGTTGGCGTACTTCTGTGTCAAGCGTTTATGGTAGGGATTAACTCCCCAATCATAAACCGTAAGAATTCATTTACTCAACGGTTATATCCTACGTTAATATTATGTCAATCATAAACTGTCCTTACGAAATGGTATGTCCAATATTACAAAGAAGTTAAATAATAAATCAATAGTTATTTAAGCCATTCTTACAATATTTTTATTAAATTTGTTTCATATCCCGATTAATAAATATATGTATCAGGTTTTATCTATTGCAATGGAAATTTCCAAATGGTTGTAAATTTTCTTAGGACATTTCAATTAGTAATATTCTTTTGGTTATATTGACGACGTAAATTGAATTTTTTACGTATTTTTTGGCAAAATTCCCCATGGGCCATCTATTTAGTCGATCTCCCATTTATATAATATGTAGGTATTACGTATTAGGTATATAAACGAACATAGTATAATTGAAAACCAAGAATTTTTTGTTTTTAAAAATTGATAAAATTTCTTACATTCGAACATGACTTGCTTCTTTTAAAGCTTCCAAAATTGGGTAGGTTTTTAAATTAGGCCTCATAATTCTGAATTATTTACATTTTTACTTACCGACTTACCGAAGGTATGTAGTAAGAAAAGATAGGTGATCGGTCAAAATATCTAAGACTGTTTTTCTACGGATCTCAACGCATCTCGGTTCTCTGAGTCCGAAAAAGCAGTTTTTGGTGTGATGTGTGTGTGGGTGTGTGCTGTGTGCCTGTTAGCAAAATTGCGGACAAACCAAGCAACGTAACGGGCAGTTGTCCCTCTAACTTGAATTTAGAGTAAAAAAAGAAACAAAATCGGCCGGTAAAGAAGTAGTGTCTTCTTTCTTGACGACCAAAACGTATAATTTTGGGGACGTTTTTTTGGTTAAGTCCAAGAAGTGGAAGGAAGATTTTGGAATTGGAAGAGCAAAAAAATGCAAAGCTGCACAGCAGGAGTGGGGGAAGTTGGTTGTTGTTCTGCCATCTTCCCGAAAAGCTAGAGTAATGAATACATTACCTATTAATAACCATAAATAACGCAAACGAATTATAATTCGACATGAATACATAACAATACCAATTATTTCGAATGTATTTGGAACAATTTCATCGATAACGTCAAAACAAGATATGCAAAAACAGTTTGCACGGTCTCTCGAAACGGTGACAAAAGTATAAACCGGACTGAGTATTCCGTAGCAAAAAAAAACGGTGAGAAGGAGGCGGACGGGACCAAAAAAACGTGCCCTTAGACTATGGTTTAGACCAGTGCTGGCCAAACTTTTTCGTATGGCGGACCATTAGAATTCCCGTTTGGTTTGGTGGTCCACGGACCACACTTTGACCAGCACTGGTTTAGACCTCGATTTATATAGGCAACTCACAATTCACTAGTAAAAAGTAAATAAATTAACAGAATTGACATTAAATCATTTTATTTCCCTTCTTAAAGCAATTAAATGGAAAAAAACATAGTTTGCGTATTTTTTTTATCGATTTAAATCCAATGTTTTGATCGTTTTCTTGAAGTACCCGAGGAAGTTCCCAACCCTTTGCCATCTGGTCGCCTGTGATTGGTGTTTCCATTTTGGCAGATTCAACGATTTGAAGTCGTGGTACATAATCGTATGTGTCATATGTGTTTCTAGTATTCGGTCAGAAAGAAATTCACCGATTTTTGTTCTCGAATGTGCGCATAAAAATTCAATAAAACCGAAGTGGCTTTTAAAAGGTAACTACAATCTATCCATTTTCACTTTACAATCAAAATTAAAAAGTCCAATGTATTGTGTGATACCGATTCTGGACCTCAAGCGTTCAGGGTGACCGATATAGTTTTGAGGTTAGGGCTACAATCGTACAAACGCAAAGCTGAATCAGGAAGTCCTCCTTTTAAATTAAATTCAATTAATAAACATAATACGTGTTCTTCTAGTCCATATATACTTACTTATTGAATTAGTTATTATTCAAACGACTCTAAGCTAGCGAACAAATGATTTTCTTTTAAATACAAAAAAAAAATACTTCATTATTTGACAAACTTTGCATTCATACGAATGGTGGATTAAAATTTGTTCTGTTTGTTAATGCGAAACAAAAAGGGGCCGATTCTCGTGGATCTACGATAAATTTTCGATGATTTCCTTCATAATTTCTTGTAAAAATGACGCAGTTTCGTAATGTTTGTTAACGTTTCCATGTTTATTGCCCAAGAAAGTGATAAAAATGAAAAGATAACGTTTTATCAAAATGTTAATTAGTATTGTGTCTGCTTGGATTACAGGACCCGAATGAAGTAATTAATCAGCATAATGAAGTTCAACATTTTGTTATTTCTTGCCTTGGTCCTTGCGACCGGAGTTTTTGCCGAAAATATCGATGAATTCGTAAGTAAATCATAAATTTACGTTATTGCTTTGTAGAAAGAAGCTAATTAATCAAGGTAAGCGAATTGTTTCTTGAGCATTTTGATTGAAACTCATAATTTTCACTGAAAAATCGATTTATCTTTGTTTTTAACGTAAGTAATTAGGTTTCTCCAAAAGATTTCCTCGGAGATTTCGTTTTAGTTGTATTATGAGTTGCCTATCGTTATTTTTTGGAGCGATTGTATCTTTTCAACAAAGTTTTAAAATTGATTTTTTTTATAGTAAACATAGTTTATTGCTTTTAATGTTCAATTTTGAATTACTTAGGAAACCGTGAGTTGTTCTCAATCAAGAAACGCCAGTGGCAATTTCACTCGTAATTAATATTTTTAAATTCACAAAAAAAGTTAACTCTCTCGCCGGGGATCGAAGCCGAACCTCTAGCGCATCTAGCGCATCTAGCGCAGTGTTCTACCAATTAGACAACAAGGGAGCTGATACCCGGCTCGATTGTTAACCGATCTTGTGAAGTTAGTTTATTGTTGTCAAATATTAATTATAGGAAGTAGATTCAGAGGAAGTTCAACATGAATCAGTTGAAACTCAAGCGCAAGTTGAAGAAGCGTCGCCCGAATTCCCCTATACATCACCAGTGCCATCCGATCCATCGAAAATCTATATAGCCGAACACTTTGATGACGACGTCCAATTTCACAAATTATGGGTAAAATCTCAGGCCAAAAAGGAAGGAATCGCCGAAGATATTGCGAAATACGATGGCGAATGGGCGATCGAAAGGCCCAACCGCGCCGGCCTATATAACGACATGGGGTTAGTCCTCAAGTCGAAAGCGAAACATGCAGCAATCTCATCTCGACTCAGCAAATCGTTCGTGTTCGATTCGAAGCCGATGATTGTCCAATACGAAGTGACTTTTCAGAATGGACAAGAATGCGGCGGTGCTTATCTAAAATTACTTAGCGATGGTATCGACAGCAGGAATTTGATTCAGTTCCACGACAAGACGCCGTACACGATCATGTTCGGCCCGGACAAATGCGGCACCGACCACAAACTCCACTTCATCTTCCGTCACCGAAACCCGAAGAACGGCACCGTCGATGAGAAACACTGTAAGAAACCCAAGGAGCGCTTCGACGAGATTTTCACGGATCACTTACCGCACTTGTTCACGTTGATTATCAATCCGGACAACACGTACGAGGTGCAGATTGATAAGAAGGTCTTCAATTCCGGCAGCTTGTTCGAAGATTTCACGCCGCCTGTGAACCCGCCAGCAGATATCGATGATCCGAATGATAAGAAGCCTACGGATTGGGACGAACGCGAAAAGATTTCCGATCCGGAAGCGAAGAAACCTGACGATTGGGATGAGGAAGCACCTGCACAAATTGTCGATGAAAACGCTGCGATGCCCGATGGATGGCTGCTCGATGAACCGAAAACCATCCCGGATGTGAACGCTGTCAAACCTGCCGATTGGGATAATGAGATTGACGGGGAATGGGAGCCGCCGCTAGTAGAAAATCCGACATGTGCTGCTGCAGTTGGTTGCGGCAAATGGGAACCGCCGGTGATTAATAATCCAGAGTATAAGGGCAAGTGGAAGGCACCACTTGTTGACAATCCAAACTACAAGGGCAAGTGGAGGCCGAAGACCATTCCGAATCCGGATTATTACGAAGATAGGAATCCGTTTAAGATGCAGAGTATTGTAAGTTTTGAGAATGTTGTTGCATCATGGCGTTCATTTTGATAAGCAAATATGTTTTAGAGCGCTGTTGGCTTTGAACTTTGGAGCATGTCGGAGAATCTTCTATTTGACAATATTATTATTACTGATAGTTTGGATGCTGCTCTCGAATGGGCTGCGGAGACTTACGACAAGAAGAGGGCAAAAATTAGCAAGGAATCGGTGAGTAGACGAAATATTTCTAAAATTTTTGATTGCATTTTACAAGTTACGAAAGAAACTAATAATTAACGTCTTATGTAACTCTAAAATGTTGCTCAATGACGTTAACATTTGTTGCATTATCGATTGGTAAAGGTTTCATGTTCATAAAATGTTATACTCGTAAAAATAATGAAATTTTGAGTGAAATTTTGTTTTTATAGCCGTGTGGCTTGTGGGTTGCCGATATTATCGACTTTTTCAACAATTTTTCGAGAATTTTTATGTTTTTCCAAGATTAACTTGATTTACTATACAAAAGGTAACACTTTGGGGAAGAATGATGAAATCAATGAACTACAGACCGAAAGCGTGGCTGATCTATTTCATTTACTGTTGCATCCCAATATCGATGTACATTTCGTACCTGGTGTACTGTTACAAAGAGGTATTATTAACTTGTTTCTTTTGCTGTAGGAAAGCGTCTTTGAGAGAGTTGCATCGTTGACCAATGAATATCCAGCTCTTTGGGCCTTGTATATTGTAGTGCTAGCAGTCCCCGTAGTGTTTATTTTGTACCTCTGTTGTAAGCCAAGCTCTTCTTCTAGTCAGGTAAATAAACATTTGCTTCATTTGCAATTACTCCTCAAGCCATTACAATATTTAAGTGTTTGTGTTTTGAAATAAAATAGGATAAAGAGGATCAAAGACGTGCTGCAACCGCCAAAAAGACTGATGAGGCTACAGCTGATGATGATGTAGTCAGAGATATGACTGCTGAAGCTGAACCTGAACCCGAACCGGAACCTGAAGATGATGACGACAAGGAAAAGTATTCAGGGGACGATGACGAAGAGGAACAGGAACTTGAGGAGGAAGATGAAGACGATGATAAGTACAAAGAGGTACGTATATATGTATATGTTGATGTTTTAAAATAAAATATTATTTTGTCGTTTGTAGGTTCCGAAGAAAGAAGAACCACTGCGAAAGCGAAAAGCCCGTAAAGAATAGGACGTGCTATAGGAATTTATAAAATTGATATTTAGTACGGTAATTATCTATTAGCGCATTATAATAGTCTTATTTATAAGCGTTTGTTTTCTAAGACAGATTCATGATTAAGTAGTTTTTATTAATATTTGGTATTAATAAGGAATTTAAAGACGCGGTCGGTCTACAACAACCAATCACATTTTTGCAAATCGAATCGAAAATCAAATCTTTGTGATTTTTTAGGAGCACTCGACCAATGAACGAGTATTTTTTTTTCATATTTAAAAACTTAAATTAATCATACTAATTGATAGTTTACATTAATTCACGTTGGTAGACATTGATTCGTGCGTGTGCGTTGGTGTATGGGTGTGTGCGAATGTTATTCTAACTAAACAATCATTTTATTCATGAAAATTTCCAAATTGCTACGTGAACGTGAACACCGCAATTATAAACATTTAAAATGGCAACAGCGCATCTAACACCAGTTTCTATTACAAATGATATGATACTATTTAAAACGTAATTTCTTTGTTTTGTAACACGTACAAATGTTTCAAAAACAATAAATTGTCTTGTCATTGTAATTTCGTAATGCAAACTAATCTTGAAAGGAAAAAATGCGTATCTGTATACAGGGTGGTTGAGCAATTAGTAACCAACGACACACAAACCGTTTGCGATATAAAAAAAAATGTTTGAAGAAAAAGTTTCTATGTTTCTTGTGCTCTATAAAATGGCGTTAGTAGTTACTTCCTAAACCTCAGCATTTTCCAGATACAGGGTGTTACTTTGTATTTTTTAAAGGAACACCCTGTATTTCATGACATTTCCTGATAGATTTTTAAATGCTGAATAATGATTTCCCACTCGGTATACTTCGGGTCAATACTTATGAAAACGTCAAACAATAATACTGACACAAAATGTTATATGTGTTTGTTAGTAACCCCAGTAATATTGCAAAATGCTAGACAAGCTTTTATTCTAAGAAATTAATCATTGTTTACTATTTGTATGACTTTTATTTGAGATTTTCATAAATTTAATCGTAAATAACATAAAATCTAATGATCCGAAGCATACCAAGTGGGGTATCATTATTCAGTATTTAATAAGATCTTTCAGGAAATGTCATAAAATACAGAGTGCTCCATTTAAAAAAAAAACAAAGTGCTGAGGGTTAGCAAGTAACTACTAACGCCATTTTATAGAATGCAAAAAACGTAGAAACTTTTACTTCAAATATTTGTTTGTATCTGAAACGGTTTGAGCGTAATTCGCTGGTTACTAATTACTCAACCACCCTGTATACTGGGCACTCAAATATCAATATGTGCGCGACTAGATTAGATTCTTATTACAAATTCTCACTAGTTTTGTAATTGTTTCTGCGATTACCATTACCATTATCATCCTTAATGATAGGAATGGTAAACTGCATTGTATTTGATATTGTGCGAGTTGCACGCGTCCGTTTCGCATTGTACGCGTTATTCCGATAGTAGCGAATTCCAAGAACCTTTTGTTTAACTTCTGATTGCACCTCACTGTTAAGCAAACAGTAGATCAATCCCATGAGTAATCCCTGAAAGTCCATCATATTAATGCTTACCAAACACGCAACAATCATGTTAAGTTGTTTTTTTTGTGTTTGTTTGTTTGTTCTTTGTTGACATGAGATTGAACTTGAAACTTACTTGAAATGCCGTGAATATCTGATCGCAACTTAACCAAATCAATTCGACTGTCTCCTCGTTAAAATAAAATATTAAATGATAATGTAACATGATCATCATCACTACGGATATCGCATACGGTACTGCATAGATTAATAAAAGAGTTAGGGTTGAACGGATCAGACGACTAAAACGATTTAAAATGTTTAGTTTATGTTTCTTTTTGTTTGAAATATATTTACCGGTATTTGATTTTGTTGTGTTGCACGTACATCGAATTGATTTTAATGCATAATATGCGTGTTATCGAGATGAACAGGCCAAAATTTATCTGAAACCATTTTTTTTTAGTTTTCTAATTTATTATATCACATTTTAAACTGTCGGTTCGTTAAACTTACAATCACTGATAGTTCAATAGGTTTCTGTGCTAGCCATGCAATGTATTTGTTTGCCGTGGTTGTCCAACAAAGGTGATTATCGTAAATCGCACGCAAAACAACCCATAATGGTATAAAGCACAATGGTATACCTAAAAAATACGAAACTAACTTGTTTGCACAAACATTTCATTTTAATCTTACCCCATCCGCAAAGATAATAAATTCTTACGCTGCTTTTCTCGGAGAATAAGTTAACGAACAATAAATTGTGCAAATAGATGCCTTCCATCAATATGAACATGTAGTTTGCCTGTATGAAGTAGTGCCGAATGCTTGTGACCGCTTTACAGAACCAATGCTAAAACAGTAATAAAATAGAAAAAAACAAATCATTAATAGTATGTTTAGTAATAAGTGCTTTAAGACCGCTATATGTATATTATAAAACTGAGTCCAAGTTTGGTCCAATGGACGAGTTTTATAATAGGTTTGTTCCAACAAAGCAGCAAACTAGTTCCGAACTGTCCGACGCATGAGCAATTTTAAAAAACGTTGCTTTTTAAAACTGCTCATGCGTCGTACAGTTCGGAACTAGTTTGGTGCATTGTTGGAACAAGCCTAATGCGTCTTAAAGCATGAATTTCTTATACTATTCTATCCATCTTGCGCTAATTTTAACTGTAAATAAAATAAAAATGGACAAAGCAAATAAAATATACATTTCTAAAGTGTCTGGTAGGCAACCCAAATTGCGTTGCTCAAAATGGTAGACATTTGAATGTGACAGTAGCAGTGTTTAAAAATAACGATTAACGAGAAATCAGTGAATTGAATAACATTTATAATGGAGAATGATTTAAGTTGCACTCCCCCCCGATATTCGTGAAGCGGCAGCAAACAATATAAATAAAATACTACCAGACCAGAACTATCAAGAAGGGCATATTTAAAAGAATATGAAATTTTTCAAATGACGATCGACGATTACAGTTGCCTAGTAGAATTCAATGCGCATGCGTCAATTTTACTTTATGCAACTAGTTGTCTA
>JARJEB010000487.1:0-42656 GCA_030264535.1 Liometoxenus newtonarum
CGATGAAAGGTTACTGTTTTAACTAAGTTTTAAATAAAAATTGGCTCTCTGATATCTTCGTTATCATGTTTTCTTCACAACTTGGCTCTTCTCACTGGAAAGTCTGCCGACCCCTGACTTAGACGATAGAAATAGGTACTACGTACGACTTTAACGTACAAATTACAATTGCACCCTGAATGCGGGCTTAGGCACTTAATAACTTATTAATTCAAATTTCCATATTTATTTAGAAAAGTCACATCAAAGAAAAAATAATTGATATATTGACAATTTTTTCCATCTTTACCTTAGTCTATATCTAGGTATAAGTAATTGATTTTTTTATTTTACAAATTAAATAAATAATTTAAGATTGGTAGATACGAATCAAAATGAATAAATCGGTGCGTTAAATGCGCACCGCACAACTTTCCGATCATATACACTACGATTTCGTAGCACTCTTCGATCATAAAAGTAATTTTGATCGGGAAGTGGAAATTGTACAGAAATTGTAGAGTCGCGCTAGCAACATGCTCACACGACTTCGATATTTTGACCGATCACCTATCTTTCCTTACTATACCTTAGGTAAGTCAGAAAGTAAAAAAAAACGATTGAAACATTGAAACATATAAAATTTGACTTCTGAAGTAATCAAACAAACTTATTGTTCGTTATGAACGTGTTTATATAGGGAAAATGAAAAACATGTAAAATAAATTCTGATAAGCATTTTGCACATTCATCCTTGCAATACTTGGGATTTGTTTCTGTTTGTAAATATTTTGTTGATTTTTATTCAAATTTGTTTTGCAAATCGATATTATCTAGGTATACTTACCTACTAACAGTTATTAGTTACAAAAGTCGGTATATTATAATGCAATGTTGCCAAACAAACGTTTGATACATTTAGGAGAAATAATAATCGACTAGACAAAAGTAATAAATTAAAATTACTACTGATTAGTTATTATAGAGAATTACAAGACGTTTTTGACTGACTTACTGAGATATATTTAATCATTACGATTAAGTATCTACATGTACTTGAAAAGTGATATATTGTTGTTGGCCGAGGTCTTCGAAGAATTCCTTAAAACCTGCTTTAAGACGTATGATCTGGATGCTGCGCACTACATTACGGCCCCTGGTCTAAGTTGGGATGCAATGTTGAAATATACAAAGGTAAATTTGGATTCGCTTACTGAGTACTCAATGCTTAATTTAGTTGAGTCCAATGTTCACATAGATTTGTAAAAGCGAATAATAAATACATGAAAAATTATGATAAATCTAAAGAAGAATCATATCTTGCATACTGGGATGCAAATAACTTGTATGGATGGGCAATGTGCCAGCATATGGCAATTCGAATTTTTCGTGGTGCAGTGATCTCAATATTGATGTTCTGAATATGCCTATACAAGTACTCAGCAGTTGAAAATGTAAATTAAAATTTATTCAAACTTTCTTTAACGTATCGGTTAAGTTATGAATAGATATAGATAATGGAAAGTCGTAAATCGAAGTTTGAAAACAGGATACAGCAATCAAATTTGATGTCATTAAGGTAAGGTTCTGCTTCTGCTTCGCTTGTTTGCAGAGAGCAAAATGCATAATATCGCCGCTTTAATATTTGAAATGGCATTCAAATGAACATCGAGCGCACATAACTCAACACCGGTTTCCATCGTTCGTTTGGTTCGTTTTCATCTCAAACGTTGATCCTGACATGAGCATCATATAATTGACAGTTGTAGATGTATAGTACAGTGGGGGGGTATATGCTCGCCACCCCACAGTCGGAGGAATGTCTGGATCGTTCTTGCACAATGCCTGCCAGCTATTGACTTCAATACAACCCGAAGTGAGATATTGAATTTTTCGCTTTCGCATCAGATCAGCAATGTAGGTACTTGTTAGGGCACCGACATGCTTGGCATTTTTGGATGGCCTCGCGATGAGGAATTGCTGTCAACTCACCGACACCGACACACTCACATCGACTTCGGTATTCTTGTTCTCGCGTTGGTCAGGCATATTTGCTTAATAACTAGATATACCTTAAATATCAAAAATACCTAAATATATTATTTGCTCTTTAGTCGCATGTAATAAAAGCAGTATTATTAGCTGAGCCACCAAAAATGTTAGTTAGATCGCTCGCTCAAAATCAGTAAAATTCTGTTCTGTTTTACCTGCTAAATTACAATTACAGAAATAAATGTAAAATTTGTTGGATTTTTGTTACAATTATGCTGTCGATTCGAATTGTGTTGTGTGTACAATGTGGAAATATGTACGAACAATCGAACAAATATCCTACATAAAAACAATGCTCGCATTCTATAATATACATTGGACACAAACTCTACGTTAATTAGCTTTAAAATATGATACAATTACTGAGTTAATTGTACGTGAATGTGCTTCTTGGCTGTATATTTCTATTAATGGATCCATGAAACACGAACTGATAATATTTTACAAAATAAGTCATACACAAAGCATAACAACGGCGTAATTACGAATATTTAATAACGTAAAGAGCGTATAAGAGTGCACACGAAATAACAGTTACTTTTATTCCTTGCAGTCAGTAAGTACACATATATCTTGTTTGTTGTTATTGAGAAAGATTTTTTTATTTATTTATTTTCATCTTTGTTCTTTCTTCATTGTATCCCGAGAACTAAGCTTATTTATAGGGTGTTTCTAGAAATCTATCAAAGTTCACCAAGTACAACAAGAATTGGACTTGTGAGTTTTTGTTGTCAACATTCAATGTATAAATTTATAGTTATATAGGAAAAGATATTTTCTTTCAGCAATAAATGAATTGAGTTTGAGCGCGCGGCACGGCAAAAGAAAATCATTGGCAGAGTCATCGAGTAACAAATGTCTTAGGTAAACATGTGGCATATGAGATTGTCTCATGTTGACTCGACTTGTTCGATATGAAATCATAACGAGAGCAGTGCAAATACGAGTTTCTAATTGAAATCTGGACCGCTATTGACCCAGCAAACACTTGTCTCTTTACTGCGATCAATCGTTAGGTTACGTTACGATGACTGAATATCCCATCATCAAAAACGCGACGGCTGAGCACTTGAACATGCCGAACTCGAATAAGTACTTATTACATTGCGTATACCCAACCCATAGAGGTAGAAGTCTATAGAGAGAACATAAAGTCGATTTATCGGCTAGCATAGGGGCATGCAGTCAAGGGACACCAAATCGCCACGAAATTTGAAATATATTCCAGTCTCGCGTCACTTGTCTGGACGTGTACTTTGGGTAGCCTACATTTTAGGTGCATTTGGTGCAAATCGATATGGCGGCCCAGTGGCATCACCTTTGTATCAATACCTTCTCTCTATGTTTATACCGCACCGAACCGCACCGTGCCGCATCCCAATACCGCGACAGAGCGACAGCCTCAATCCGTACTTACAATTTTACTGCTTTACTTTGTTGCTTTATGCGTTTGATGAGTTTGTTTCTCATCATAAACGAACGATGAAATATTTTATTACGTTTATAGTGTTTATATTAACTGTATATGGGGCCGGTGTGTATAGTTATGTTGATATTATTAACCCACAAAAATATTTATTTTATTACGAATTCCTGATATTAATAATCGAAGAACATAACATTTTAGATGACCATCAAACCATCAAACCAATTTTTGTAATATTATAATTTGATTAATTCAGATTTTGAGATTTCCTGATTTCGTCTTTCTTTATAGGAATCGTTTAATTATAATAATGATGGGATTCTCTAATTCAAAGTTATAAAACCTCCATTTACTTAATATGATTATTTTCGTCGGGCGTCATTCACGACGGCTTGACGTTTTCTTCATCTTTTTCGCGTTTTACGATCAATATAAACGTAAAGATGGAAAACGCTGCGAGCTATTATTGGCTTAGTGACAGCGATAGAGTTTTCTCGTCCTCACATCCACCCAGTCCAAGCTTTTGTGCTTCCTATTGCTGTGTGTCGACTCAGAAAAAAAAATTGTTGGTATTTCTTAAATATAGGTATATATCATCACGACGACACATCGTTTACACATGTATAACTTCGAAAAGTTAATGCTTTTTGCTTGTTTACCAATGTACATTTTTCCTACGTTAGAAACGAAAATGTGAAATTCGAAAAATTATAAATGGTCGATCGGATCGCGACATGCCTTTCCTGTGTCTGCCGTGTCGTTGTACATTTTTCGTAATACATAAATAAATAAATGAGTTAAATATTTCGTTGCGCCCAACATTCTACTTTGTATAGAGCGTTTTAAATAGTCATCATGGAACCTCTGGAACGATTCTGTACCGGGCGTCCCGACGCGTGTCCTACACATGTAGAGCGCTGTACAATTAATGTCGGATGTAATGCACGAGCAGCGGCTTTGTCTCCGGTTGTTTATGGCTTATTGCAACCGATATAAAAGCTATTGATTCGGAACGATTACATGGCCGGTCGTGCCTCGGACTGATGTATGGTATATGTTTGTGTATGTGTGCATAATATGAGATATGTTGGTATTGAATTGAATGGAGAACCGAGTCGTGGCGAGTCGAGCTTTCGATGAGCTTTATTGCTCCAGACATTCTAAGCAAATCACTCCATAATATCCTATTCATATTTATATCGTATACTTAACGCAGATATATTACGCTATAAATTATCTCGCGGTAAAGCATTTCCTCTAAGTTTCTTCTTATATTTACCACATCTGTCATTGTTTTCCAAACATTTCGATGCGTGCTGGGCCTGGTGCTGGGAACTTAGAAGTATTGAAATTGCTACCGCGGCTCGACTGGTGCATGTGGATGTGCAATAGCAAAGTTCTAAATAAAATGATTTTGTTTGCCCTTAAAGCCACAAGAAGACATAAAATTTGGATGTTATCATTTTTATGGAAACAAAAAGTATCGATAGTAAAATTGAAATTACGATTTTAGTGCGCAATTTCGTGAATTTCTAAATAATTTTTGGCTAACGTTTCATTTCGATCGTCGTCATGTTCGTTGAGGTTTGAAATGTTTTACGGTCGTTTTCAGGTTTACTGAATTGACGTTTTTCGGACTTTTAACTTTGTACTTCACTGAGACTGCATGCATGAGCATATCACATTCGGGCATGTTGCATATTTCTAGTCGTCGTTCAGTGTAAATGTAAAGTATAAGCATGTTTGTCATTCGTGATGCCTTTTTGGGAAACTGGCTGTGTTTAAACAAGACTCAACAATAGCACATCTGCAAATCCCAATACCGCACTAAATCACACGTAATATAAACAACATGCAGACAAGGAAGAGTCCCCGATACATCATTTAAAGTCTCGTACCTAATGTATAGCTACATTTTGTGAACTTTTATTTGTTGGATACGAATATAATACCAACATAGGTATTTACCTCGAAACACTTGAGACGATCGTCCGATTATACATACATTATATTCGAATTTGACGAAAAAGGCGAAAAAGTATTTGGCCAGAGGTTCCCAAACTTTTGCTGGTCAAGAGCCATTTTTAAAAATTACCATTTTTCACGACCCGCATTCGCGTAAAATTTATAATTTAGCTGCCTTTGGTCTGCATTCATGTCGCTACATACTTCGACTATTTACCTACATATATAGCTACATTTTTTAGGAATATTTGTGCCCCACCCAAAATCGGCTTTGAGAACTCCTGTCCTAGACGATAAAATTTATTTGCAAAAAGCATATTCGTTTTGGTCATGCTTGCAAGGGTCGCCAAAGAGATTATTGAAATTTTGACAATAGAACTTTGACACCCCTATAAATTCGAGATGTGATGTACTGATGTAGATTTACCTCGCTAACAAATAAATACGTGTATAATACATGTATGTAAATAGTGATTATATTAATTCAGTGAGAACTGCAAATAGAAATTGTTGTAACAATACAAGGATATTAGTAAGTACCCTTCGTTTTGGTAACGCACAGAGTTTACACCCCGAAGGCGAAGGGTGTTAACGTAAGAACTATAAGCACATTGGATGGTCCTGAAATGAATTTTACGAGTTCTTGTACAAGCAGAATTTGAGGCAAAATATTTGCTACTTTCATATTGACTTTTCAACATTTTTTCTGTTTTGCTTAAATTCTTTCTTCTTTCAAGTCCACTTGGAGAATGAATTTATAAGAGCATAAAAGAACGGCCCCAATTAAAATAGCAATAGATTATGTGCAGATAAAGCGGCAAGAATATAATTAACGAAAAATCTGAATATAAAGCGGTCGGTTTTTGAAAGCGAACGCAAAAATTATTATAAATTTCTCCAAGCCATACACGAACAGCACATATATATCAAAAGGCTTCTTCTTTGCAACGAGCTGATGCTGAAGGAAAAATTCCAACGGGCACCTCCTTTTTCTGATACGGCAGCGGCCGTGTCCTCCGCACTTTTCTGCACTAATGTGCATGCAATATGAAAAAGACAAAACAAACAACAAGGAGCGGTTTTGCGTTTTGCGTTTTTGGTCATGTTTAGTCTCAGCTCAGGAAGCAGGAAAGGTTTAATTATGTCCAAGTAATATTTCATCCACAGGAATAGTAGACATAGGCATACGTTTCTGCATAAGGACACGGAAATGGCCCTGGGTTGACGGCGGTATGCACAAGGACACAAGGACACAAGCAAGCAGTTTGCGGTTGGTTATGTGACCACGGGTCAGACCAACAGACTCACTTAATTTAATAGACATTATTCTCTCTTCAACAAAATATCTGGACTACGTCCTATCTCGATTTTTATTCACTTTGGTCACTTTGGACTTTTAACGACTAACATACGCGTGTCAGCCACAGTCATCATTTCATTCATTTTTCAATTTGCCATTACCAGTGACTCGGAACATGCGCTTGCTCTTAACTTATTGCATTTTATTATATATAAATTAAATAAGGCAGCAGCAATACTAACTAATACATTCATTTGAGATAAAAACCAGGAGCCCACACACACACACACCATCCTCACACTTCGCGTGCCATTTGCTTCAAAATACAGTGTAACATGAGCACATGGATAATAATATGTTTTCCTGGGTGAATCGAAAGAACTTAGAAAGACGAATGCTTTGAATTTTTTAACAGAAACGTTTAGTTGGGGAGGCCGAATGTTTACGGATATAAATTAGTCATCCATATATCATGTGACAAAATAGTAACATCTGTGAAAGAAATTGAACATCATTATGGGACAATAAAAAAACGTCCAGGTATGAATAGCATGTAGTAAAACTGTCGTCTTCTCCCGACTCAATTCGAATGTGTTCAAATTCAAACAACAACTTTGCATCCGCATCCTGTTCACAGTTGTATTCGTTGAGTTTCCGTTTAAGTTCAAAAATTTACTTAAAAAGAAACTTTAAAAAAAGATAGACTGTGCACGCAGATGAATAGCAAACAGATGAGGAAAATAAAAATCGCTGTTTTAAATTCGCACCACACTTTCCGACTTTCCGACCATAACCATTACGATTTCCTAGAAATCGTAATTCTTATCGGAAACGGAAAATTTTATAGAAATTTAGTGATCATTTCCACGTTCCGATCAAAATTATTTTCTTCGAAATCATAGTTTATATGGTCAGAAGATATGCGGCGCGAATTTAACGTACCGATTTATTATATTTCTAAAAAACTAAGTCTTGCGGTGCGTACCCGTACCGATTTATTTAATTTCGGTGACGTATAACGCCAATTTCGCTGTTGTACCTACATGATACCAAGATTTGAAAGTACAGGGTGGTATACCTACAGTTTTACAGTATTGTGCTTATGACTTCGTTATTTGAATGATTTATAGTCCTTTTTCCAGTTCCAGGCGTGCATTCCTCTTATTTTCTTGACCTTATGCATAACTAGAGGATTCAAGATGCAAGTAACAATGTGGTAAGTGCAATACGTCATGGTTGAACATGTGTCTTTGATTTTATGGTCAGTAGTCTCTCGCACCCGTAACTAATCGAGCACGGTTCTGTTCATGACAATCCTCGCATGAATTATTCACGCGCGCGCCGTGCCGTAAGGCGAAGGCGAATCGTTGAAGTTGTGGCTCCAGCAAAAGGCAAAAGACCAAGAAGTACAGTACAACAAGACAAGCGAAGACCGTTGTCGTTCCTTGCAATTAGACAATAGTGGACAGATTTAATATTATGGATTACGCATTTGTATTCAGTTGTTCGAATGGTCGTTGGGTATTGAATGAAATCCCATTGTTCGGCATCGGCATGATAAACTTATGACTTGACTTATTGTCATATTAGGTTGGCCCGTGTAATATTTTCTTCGCTACTACTTTTATATGCATCTGTAGGTATCTTCTCAATTAGTTTTTGTCTACATACTTTCATTGTTTTGTCATCATAATGACTAATTGCAAATTTTATTTTATAAATGAATTCAATGGTCTAAAATAATATACAGGGTGTCTCAATTAAATATATCCCTATGTTCCTATATTCCATTTAAGTTGAGACACCCTGTATAAATCATAATCATCTGTTTTGCCCTCTTTATACATTTGCACTTATTCAAGTCGAATTCAGCAAATTTGCTCGTCTCAAATGAGGGCATCCGCATGTATGATATCTCAGTGTGCTTACTGCTGAGTATTAAAATGTAAAATGTGTAAAGTGCGAGCATATTCAATTCCGTTTATCTAACTTCAGACTTATGCCGTTACGGCAACTTTACACGCTCGTCTTCGTTGCTTGGCTCATTGTATAATTTACACATCCATACACATGCTCCGACAATAAATATTATTTTCTGTACATTACATATACCTAATATAATAATAATATTATTAAAATATAATCCAATTACAATGCGCAATGCCATTATGATAATTCCAGTCCGGAATGAACGAATGAAGTACATTAGAATAGGCTAAGTACACGTATCTTCTTGCTTGAGCATTGCGAACCTACTTAACTTAAACTTCACTTACGCTTACGTTATAAACGAAGTCATAGGCGCCGATTCCGTGAGTGCTCCTGTGCTCGGGCACCCATGAGCATCAGCTACGTGGATGCCGAGCACCATTGAACTTGTGTTGTTTTGGGCAGCGCCAACGTCCAAGTTTGAATTCAAAATCAATTTAAAGAAATCATTCTGTAATCTTGTATTTTGTTTTTTGGTATTTGTCACCCGCGCGTTGTGCGTTATATTAGTTTAGAAGTGAATTTCCAAGCAAAATTTCCACTTTTGACGGAACTTAGCTCGATTCGGTTTTACGTCAATTGGACGCGGTCAATTGGACGAGCGACAATTGGACGCGGTCAATTGGTCGCGCTACAATTGGACGCGTGTACGACAAAAAGCCAAGTACGCTAAAACCAAAGTACGTTTTGTGTTTTTACACTAACGCTCCTGCTAACCCCAACAGGGCCTAACCTCCTAACTGTTCGGTTTGGGCGGCAAGCCGTAAGACCACGCGTCCAATTGTTGCGCGATCAATTGACCGCGTCAAATTGTCGCGCGTCCAATTGACAGCGTCCAATTGACGCGATACCGCTCAATTCGCACGCGGGCTCCCATGAAGATTTTTAAAACCCGGCGCTTATGAACGACGTCCGTATACCTACATTCGTATAGTCGTGGTCGTAGCATATAACAGGAAACTGAGTTTAATTTACTGTTATGAGATCTTACAAAGTTATTATATTACGTTTATACACCTGCTTATGGGCTTTCATGTCCCAAGAATATATTAATTCCTTCATATAAGTGCGCGTTCGGCGCACATATCGCATGCCCATATGTGCAATTTATTATGCCGAATGCCAATTAAAACAAGCACTGTGCGTTTATGCATATTATCCACCACTCAACAAACAAACATTCAGCGAAACACAACAGCAAACGCGAACACGAATAATAAATGGTCTTCAAACACAAAACAAAATTGAATGTTTTCTTCATAAATTAAAAGAAATTTACTTGATACAAACTAATACTGCGACTTTTGTTATTTTATTGGAATTTAGCTCGCATTGTACCAATGTAATTAAAAACAGTTTCAGAGAAAATCTGTACGCACGCACACGTGAATTGATTAAATTGCAATGTGTTGATTTGAAAAAGTGATTTCGAAAAGTTAAACCTATTGATTTACTTCCAGATTGGGTTACTAAAGACTTAAGAAAGTCTAGTTAAGATTTAGTAGCTGTCATTAGTCGAGTCTGGAACAAACTTAATTTCAATTCACAACGCAAAATTATACATATATACTGGGTGTGTATAAATTCGTGAATTAGCTTCTTCGAATTTTGGCGAAGAAATTAGAAATGTGCTCAAAAGTTGTTTCATTAAATAAAGTTGTGACATCTTTGAAGTTTCGATTGCATTCAAGTTTCTTCAAAGAAAACATTTATAAAACCCAATTTCTTAAGAGAAAGCGATTTGGCATCTACGCTTTTCGTTTATTTGGGATTTAAACTTTTTACTTTTTAAAATTTTGACTTTTACTGTTTTGATTGATCTTCCTTAGTTACAAAATTTATTATGTAGGGGAAGTTATACTCCTCCACTGCAACGTTGCAATATGTACCGTTTCATTTATTGTCTCCTGAAGGCTCATGAAGGCCAATCCGACACTTTCGTATACAACGGAGAACACTACTAACTAATTCACGAATTTATACTGTAAGAAAGTGAGTCCGCCGATGCTAATGGACACCACCGGGACACCCACACGACGTAGAGCGACACCCAAACAAATCTGCTTCGTTACAGTACACACACAGTACCCTGTATTTACTGATGACTAAAAAAACTCATTTAGAAAAATTAGCATTACATTTCAACTTTTAACCATTTATGAATGTTTGAGCACTTTGTCGGTTTTTAACTGACTTCTGTTTACTGTTTATAAATTCAGTAATTCTCATAGCAATCTAGCAAAAAGGAACACTAATTGTCTAAATCCTAAATAATAAAATGAGCAACAACTAAGAGCGCAATAAACGTAAATGTATTTGTATATTTATGTGTATTTTTGAAAAGTGAATATTTAAATATTTCATATCCATATTTTATTTAATACCGACTGCAATCGTATAAACCTAACCAAAACATATATTAAAAACTACTCTCACAGTATAAGTATACATAAATTTCAGATAAAGAATGGTAAATATTTTTTTTAATTGGATTCAGGCAATGTGTGTACTTATAGCTTCAACTCTAGGAATATGTTAAATTAGAAAAAACACACAAAAAAAAATCGTGTACTAGTACTTACTGAGAAAATTGTACTTACAAAGATACCTATATATGAACATAAATAAGTTTATTCACTTGTTGTTTATGAATTCACACACCGTGCAAGGAAAATTTTAATAATAATAGATTTTAATAATTATCTAATATAACAAACCCAAAATTTGAATATCATTATAATGACCCGTTTCAACAAGGTATTTTACTAATTACTCACAATTTGAATATTGGGCGCCACACAAGTTGTAAAACTAAATTCGTAAATTTATTTCTTTGTAAAAAATTATTTTTAAAAGAAAATGAGAATATTAATTTCACAAAGTAATATTCGACCTATAAATGAGTGTCCTCGTCCTGATGAGAATATTTTTTCTGTTTGTACTTCGTTTCTTTCGTTGCTTTCATTACTACATCAATCCAAATAAAAAATCCTGTTGAAATTTCGATGAATATTTATTAATAACTGCTTTGAAGTTAAATCGATCGATGACAAGATAATTTGTATTTTCGTAACGTAAATTTTGTCGCTTTCTACAGATCGTTCAAACATAATCTTTTCACAAATCGTCGTACTTAAAATAAATACATATCAGATCTTTTGAACTGAAAAATAGTGTTGAAGTGATTATATATTTTTTAAATATACTGTTTTTTGTGGTTTGTGGTTAATTTAAAGTCGTTAATTTTTTTTATAACTATATATACTGTGATGCTGCTTATTAACGGCATAGTTAACTATGAATATTAGGAAACACTAATTTGACAGTAACAAGTAAATTAAAAAGTAGTTTTTCTGACTGAATCATCAGATTAATAACAACATCAAGCATGACGAAAACGAATATTCACCGGGTGATTGTATTCGTGCTCTTAGCGTGAAAGCTCCGAATTTGGAAGTGAGTAATGAGATATTTACTTACCTATTTTATACTGGATGTTGTACAATTAAATAGAAATTTATAAAAAGAACACAACAATTTTTCAATGAAAAACGTGTTGAAGCTGGGGATTTAGAGTTACACGCACACACTCGAGTCCGACAATTAGGTAAGTACAATTATGTAAAAAGTCCGGCCGGGGTCGACTCTCGATGAGAGGGAGAATGTTTTCTGTAATATTTAATTTCTATAAATTATTATCAATGTAACTGCACTGTCTACAGGGGGTCAGTGCAGTCGTGCAATGATCATCATTTCGGACTATTTTCGAGAAAAAAAACTTGCACTGATCGAGTTTTAGAGCAAAACTAGAAAAGTGGGTTTCATGCACTGGGTGCACAGTGCACACTGAGTGCAGTAGTCGGAGAAGGCTATTATTTAAAACAATGTGTGTACTTAAATAATTTTATGGATACACTCAGCATGTTAGTCAAAGAGCATTATTATTTCACCAAAAAAATTAACAAATATAGGTATATGTGGTGCATACATTAGCCAAATACCGTATTCAATTTTTCGGATACTTATACTCGTCGTTGTGTTACTTTATTGTTACTTTTTATATTCCATTACCCACTTTTACGAGGTTCTCGGTTATATTAGGTGTATCGTATCCACGTCTACCGATTCTACACAAAAAGTACACAAAAACTCTAGAACACAAATTTATAGCTATTAGATGGCTATTATATGTATTAGTACATACAAACATATCATCGTCATCGGCCTAGTAGTCTAAAAAATCAAAACTATAAGAACAGCTAATTAATCCCCATGAGTGTGCGTTAATTTATTCGTAAATATTTTAATTAATTAAAATTCATCGGGCTATTAATTACCAGTTTGCACGTTGTGAAAATGAGCAATTGATGTCATTGCATGCAACATTCAGCGAGCGTAATATATTTTTAAATAAACACGATAATTTCATTTATTTACTTTTATTATTTGCATTATTAGCCAGTTCACTGCGATTGTGAAAATTTCATTTGAATGCCTCTGGAATCGTAAAAGAATTTAACTGAACATTATATTAATAAATTATGATTAACAATTTCGTTTTGAGATGCTCGTTTTGATTGTGTGCAGGTATTCAAAATATAATTATTTAACATATATTTTCAGTTGGTTTTATACTTGCTTAACAGGTTCTTTTATTACATGCCAATCTCTTATATAAAGGGGAAATTATGATGAAATTAGTATAATGATATAAATTGGTTGCGTTTAAAAGAACGGCAGCGGGAGCAGTAATGACTTTAGATGGCTTCGAGACTTTGCTGAACGCAGCTCTGTTAGTTGGTGAGCACTGAACAGCCAATTTTGGTATTTATTCGAAAATTCTTTAAGGTTAATATTCACACAAACCAAAACAAAAAGCGAGAGGCATCAAAAGAATTAAAGTGGCATTAACATATTTTATCCGCGACGACCAAGTAAAACAACCATTATTAGGTGTGTATACAGTCGCATATAACCCACATTAATACCATATAATGGAGCTTGACACACGTCAATAATAGATCATTATTCCACTAGAGATTTACTTTACGTTAAACACAGCTCTTCGCTGCATTCAATAATGATATGTGACACACGGACTGCATCTAAAACGTCATCTAGGATTATGTGTTGAATTTCAAAGTTGAATTTTTAAATTTGAAAGCCAAATTAAATTTTGTCGTCGCAGATAAAGTATAGTATTCAATTCGGGTATATGCACTATTATATGCTCGGGCGATTACTCCGCTCGACTAACGTCTCGCTACGTATACTTCGCCCTCGCGTATAATAGCCTGCATATGCGCTCATTGAATAATATACTATTATGTGTTTATGTTGGTACCTATATCAGGTGAAATTATAAAAGAATATCAGCATCAAGAAAATTTTGGGTCAACAAGATTTCCATTTTTGTGTTAACATAATTTTGATGCAAATTATGTTAACCCAAGCGAAGCGTCAATTAGTTTAGTTCATTTTCGAACGTTTAATAAACTCATTATTCTTGGATGCTGCACGTATGAAAGAAAAAAAAAATAATCAAAATGGCAGTTATAAATCAAAAACTCACGTAATTTATAAGGAAAAAATCTAATCTATTAGATACGGTTCAAATTACTGTATAAGTATTGAAGTAATTAAAAAACGTTCTCATGGCTCTCTTTACTCAACTCAACTGTTGTGTATATTTGTGTCAACAATTTAAAAAAAAAGCGAAGAGTATAATAAATAACCGTATAACTAGTAGCTTCAGATTGTAATCAGTAGCTATCATTGATATTAGAGGTGTATAATATGAATGTACAATACGTATCAATTATCAAATTATATCGCATTTAATGCGAACACTTTATTCCAACTAATCTTGATTGAAAACAAACGAACTGTGGTGAGCGAACGCATTGCTGCGTAACAATTTTTCAACTATATCTATTCGTATAGACACAGTAGGTTATAACGTTATAAACACATTGTAAGTACATATTTGTATTAACGATCGAGTGGAGATTCCAGTCTGAAGTATTAGTTAGTCGTTGAAGAACAAAAGCCACAAATATCAAACTATAATAGGAAATTATGTAAGTACCTAATTGTGAAGCGAATAACTGAATTAATATAAACTAGATTTTATTCAGTTTTAAGAATTATTTATTTGAGATACAAATTAATTGAATATGCGAAACTGACTCTATTCAGCAGGGAATCGAACCCCACATCCAAGGCTTTCCAGACCTTGCTCTATACCATTGAGCAACGGAGGATATATCGAAACAAGCGAAGAGAAACCAGTCGCAGTGTCGAAAAACGTTTCAAATAATAGCAAATTATTTAATAATCAGCGCGAGCTAACGATGCTCACACGTATGATTATACCGTGTGCATCACAGTAAAATGAATGTGATTTATATCCGTTACTGCTGTGTCTGTGATATAGGTATCATTTGCATCCACATTTTTGTTTCCTTTATAGGTCTAGATTTTGCCAAGCAGGAAATAATTGTTGTATGCACTTGTATAATAGAAAGAAACTCGTAAATATGGAAATTAGTTTATTTAGTTTTTTCCGCTAATTATATTTACTAATTGCTGGAAAAAGTATGAGAACAACTAACTACAAGATGTATAAGTAAGTTGTGATTAAAATCTTTGTATAATTCAATGCTTGGACACATTTTTCTGCAACTGCAACGATTTTCAAAAAAGATAATTTTTAACCTTTGACTTCAAAGCAAATACAAATTATTTCAAGTTCTCTGGAATTTTCTACTTAAATGTAAGTATTTATTTTTCCTTGCGTTCAATAGTTGAATCGCTAAGCCGGTTAAGCATTATTGGAGAAGAAAAGGCCACTTACATACTTTCAATAAATAGTTAATTTTTACGAGTTCTAAGCAAACCGTTGAAATGTGCATCTTCATGGTGGTCATTAAATTGAAAGAATTTTCCATTTTTTTCTTTCTCTCTCTCTCTCTACAACTTATTATACTTACTCGACATCATACATAGTTGTTGTTTATTTATATGTGCTTGCTGATAAAATCGTTCACAAGAATTATTTATTAACATTGTGCTAAGTAGGTGGGCTCTTTGAGTATAATTTGTTTAGATTAATAATATTTATCTCTAAGAAAAATTCACTGTTTGTTTTCCTTGCAATCATATACTTATATTGTATGTTGATACGAACGAGAACGAAATGTTGATGACTTCGTCGAAGTTGAAGCTCGCAACAATGAATCGGTTCATTTATGAATTGCAACAAACTAAAACGAATATATATGTATCTACAAACTAAATGAATCGACATAGTTTAGATAATTTATAAATTTAATTATTATACTTACATGATGAAGAACGTCAACTCGTCTATTTTAAAATAATAAACGCCGATAAGTGAATAAGGCTTTTGGAATTATAGATAACATGACAACACGAGTAACTCAATATATTAACAAATAAGAACGTCTTTTATTGTTTTTCTATTCTTGCTGCCTGATGCATGTTACAGTTTCAATTACACGTATTACGTATATACAGGGTGTCTCAACTAAAAAGGAATGTTCCATTTCATTTCGGACAAGGAATTACGTAATGTCTCCAATACAATGCTAGAGCACTACATGTTTTCCCAAATATCCACTTATATTTATTATTATATTTATTTATTATTATATTTGAATGAAAATAATGAAGTTTTATTTGACAGGATAATATTTATGTGGATTCTTGGTTGCCTACCTTGGTTCCAAATCTCATTCCCATACAATGAATTGCTTGTCCTTAATAAAATTGAACATAGTGCTACATACATGTAGCAGGCTAAATCCTATGTGCCGTTTTAATAGAGACACCCTGTATATGTATAATAATAATACATATGCACTGATTATATGAATGAAAATCCAAGCTTGTATTTTTCTTGTTTGCGCGTTTTTGTCTTCGTCTTGTTCTTCAGAGTATACGAATGAAAATCAGCGATAGCCATGACCAAGGTCCTTGCCGTGTGATGTCCAGCAGTCCGCAGCTTTCGAAACTCGGAGACTATATAGTTTAGTTATAGATGCATCGAATGTAGATGTGTTGGTTGGTTAACGCTAACTGAGAACTGAGAACACTCATTATCTATGGTTTTTTGTATAGGATAAGCAGACACCTCTGACCGACGACCGACCGGATGTGTGACAACTGCCCACACTCTCGACTTAAGAATGAATATCTATGGATATAGTCACCTTGCACACCTAACTACTATTCTTATCTTTGATTAATTCGACTGGTTTTCCATACAAAAAGGTACAAACAAAACCAAACACTACCATTCTTGTTTCTGTTCGCTGTTCACTGTTCACTGTTCTTTTTCTTTCCAAATACACATACAGAACCGGCTTTATTATCACAAATTTTACTAAATGTACTATTTTACCTGTTTAACTATAAATCTGACTCTGTGAGTGTTTTGTTGCCATACAGAATAAGATCAGACAGAAAAATGTTAAAAATAAATTACACATTCACTGTTCAGAACTCGCGTTGTTGTTGTTGTTGTCATTCCTCATTGTGGTTGTTTTCGATATACCTATATTCATGGCATGGTCGCTTCTGCTTTTGCTGCATATGTTGCATGAAATTAATTTTAATGAAATTTTCATGCTCATTGTTTAAATATAATGCAGTTCTCGATCACCGCGAGGCATTCCCCATTTATTGCGCAAACTTCAAAAAATAAATATCGAAATTATACAAATAAATAAATATCGACAAATGCAAATTAACATTTCATATTGTTATTGTTTACGGATTTTGTGGAATACACGAATCGCTTATTATTTCCTATTATTAGATATATTATAAAATATTCATTTTCGATTCGATGCGAGGGCAAAATTCAAATTTAAAAACGAATTTCCTATTAGGTAGGTATATCTCCAAATTAATTTAATTCATATCGGTATTGTACAGATACCAATAAAATTATTTACAAGTACTAGCTATAACTATTGTTGATTGTCGATTTTTGTTATTTTATTTTCATTTTAATATGCCTAGTCCTATTAGCATTAATGGCTATTGTTCAGTTAAATTATTTTTGAAAATTGACAAGAATGAAAAAGTCACAAAGTTATTGAGCAAGCATTTAAAATTTCTCTTGAACAACTTAACTGAATGAGAAAACAGCATCTTAATGCGTTACGAATCTAATCGCTAGCGATCAGAGGCGGATTTAGGCAAGGTCTTTACGGGCTCCAGCCCAGGGCACCGTACAATCAAAGGGCCTCTTCGCTTCCGCCCACAGTGAACATATACAGTCCTACGTTTCCACTCGATTACTTATCAATGTTCAATTCAAAACGCGAAACAGCATATAAGGCCCATCCGCTATCGCGTTCCTGAAACTCTTCACTTTTTCATTTAATTGTTCTGCGTGACTGTTCACCGTCACCGTCGGCATGTGCACTCATAATTTTGATATTGGTGTAGATAGCAAAAAAATTCAAAATTGAGTTTAAAGTTGGTCTTCAGCTCCTACAGAGTGCGAGACACTTGATTGCTACATTTCATCCATCCAAGTATTTAGACTTTGGTTAATTTAGTAGGCCCACTAACAGTGTTAGCCTAGGGCCGCTAAAGTTAGCGGTCCGCTTCTGTCGCTAATCGCTGCTCAGCTCTTCTGGTGAGAGGTATGTGACTGAGATTATCGTATTATTACTCAGCAATGTTTCATCTAATTGAATATAAATAAATATTGGATCAGCGCATTATCGTCGTAAATAGTTTTCAATAATAATAATACAGAAGAGTGAGAAAACTCTGTTTAACGAAACTATCTATGGGGTGCATTTTTTTGCTCACGTCTACTTATGCCTGGAAGAGAGAATGACATACGTAGAGGGACATTGGCGTTTTAAGTTTTGTTTCACTTTATGACATGAAGAGTAATATTTTATGATTGGCGTTATAAGTTTGGTACATTTGGGTCTGACCAGGTAAGAAGTGGACAGGCCAGGAGGATATATACCTTTTCATTCCCAAGGGAAAGGTTCAAAAACGAAACCAAGTACGCGAAAACCAAGTACGTTTTGTGTGTTTATGTTTAACACTGACTTCTCGTTAACCCCAATAAGGACTAATTTAAAAGGTAGGTCGTTCAAAACTTAAAAGGCGTGTATGTTTGGATCAGGGCAATAAAACGGTCAGTTTCAAAACTTAAAAGGGATTCTCCCACGTAGAGAGACCGTACAAACGGAAGATTAAACAGTGGGAGTGTTTTTGATGGTTTTCCATATCTTGTTCTGACGTCATAGATAATGTTGTTACAAATACATCAGCGTTGTGATGTCTTCATGTCGAATTATAATTCGTTAGCGTTATTTACACACTTAACTCCAAGCCGGTTTGTGCAGCTTTGCATTCGTTTTCTCTCACAACCGGCACACGCCAATGCTTCTAGGTCGTGAGCAAAAATACGCACCCCCTATAGTACATACCTCTGCTACTTACAATTTACCAAAAGATTGCAATGCGCTGCTGGGCAGTTTATTGTTGAATGTTATGTTCCATCGTCAAATGTTAACACAGTTAACTGATGGTTAGCTAGAAACACTACCATGGCACAACCATCATCAATATGTAGGTACAAACATTGATTTTCATATGACTGTGTTTTATGTGCCGTTCAAGCACCTTCCATATCGGAAAAGCGTTAGTTTATATACCAATTATGTCATTATGCGAGTTGAGAAATAATGGCTTTGTTAAAATTATATTAAAATCTTAGTTTAATAACCATTTGAACCATTTTGAGAACAAACACAACTACCAATTATATTCATTCTATATTTAGTGTTGACTCTTTATTATTTCGTATGTATATATTTACATTTGCGAGATTAAAAGCATTGAACGCTTTGAAGGTGTGCTTTGTGCTTAAACGGCTTGAACTAACAAAAGCGCATATTCTATTTCGCAAAAACGCCGCGGGGATGATTATTATAGTAATTTTCGAATATTCACTCATTCATTTCTCTCTATTAAATATTATTGTTTCTATCTATAGGTATATAAACTCGCAACCTACGCTATTTGTTTGGTTTGGTTTGGTGGAGTGCATTATTGGAAGATTGGCAATAGACTCGATATTTATTTAGCTTATCAATTTATTGCGGGCAGTCCAAATGTAAAATATACTTTGACTTGTTGATGTGTTGTGGTCGTGGGCATGCATTTGGCTAAAATGGCCAAAGACAAATGGTATATAAAAGCAAATGCCAAAGAACTCGAGGGAACAGAAACGTAGACGATGCGACTCGACACGACAAAAAAGATAAATTTCCGTTCAGCACGCCCGCACGCTCTTTGTTGTAAACACTTCCATTGACAAACAATTAATTGCGTTATCAAATTAGCGGAAAGCATTAGCAGTATATTTTCCATTGTCTGACACTTGTCCGAAAGTCGACGATGCAAGGATTATTTATTAGAGTCAATATAAAAAGTATACACGTGAAATAAAACAACACTTAAGTTCAGTTCACTTCGTGTTTTTCGGCTGGCCTCATTTGGTGACTTTCGGCGTGTCAGCCATGTTGTGTGGTGGTTGGAATTGGGGGGGGGGGGGAATTTGAATTTACCTCACAATACAAATAGCAAATTCAAATTTCTTGTAGGTATATTTCAACCTACAGACAACATGGCTGACATGCCGAAGGTCACCGAACGTCACTAAACTAGGTCGAAAGACACGAAATGACGCTTCTGTTAGGTTATTCTGTGACCTTAATAACCTATAACCTATAGAAGTCGAAAAAATTAAGTCCCTGTACGTATATATAATGATATTTCCGATCGAAACTGATATAGGTGGTAGTTAGATTCATGTGAATTAAGATATGTATCGTGCATACTGATGCACGACGCGCTAATTATACGTATTATGTTTAATTGTTTGTGTGTACACGAATCAAAATTAATGCATTCGTGATGTAATTGTTCTGTTCTTGTCTGCTATACATCTAGGTATTATGTATATATTTTCCAGCTATACAGGGCGGTAGATATGGTATTGCTGAATCGTTCACAAAACAATATCCAACTAAACAAACGAACTCGATGTCATTTTGATGAGAGTGGGACGAAAGTGGTATACGGACGTATTTGCGCTCTTATTTGTGCGTGCTTGGATATTATTAGCATTGAATGATATTAAATCATGTACGATCGATTCGACTCAGTCAACAATAAAAAGTGGAGCATGTGATTGTTGAATGTACAACATCACAACAACAACAACAGCACAACAACAACAACAAGAACAACAATGCTCTCTTTGGGTTTTGTGCATCGTGTTCACGTTGCCGGGGAATAACACGAGTACGAACATGTTAATGTAGTGAGTAGGTACATGTTGAAGAAACACCACGTTCACATATGAGTTATATTAATTATAATATTATATGATTACAACAGTGCAACAGTGTAACAACTTTTTTTTTGCATGGAAGCATCTTGTGTGTGAGATGCTCATGTTTTCCAAGTCACACATATTTCTAAACGACTCTCTAAAGTTTCTCGATCTTAAGTTTTATAATTTATAAACTTTTTGTTGTTTGCATGTAATTTTATGTGATCTCTCGTTGCGATCGACAATATTAATGAGGATAATGTAAGAAATTCACAGTCGCCCAATAAAACAAATTTCGTTGTTATACCCTGTATATTTTAGTGTAAAAAATTAATTTTATGTCAGAAGTACCTATATAGGTAACACACTAATGAAATTCATAATTACAACAAGCTATTGCTGATTTAACGACGTGTTTACACTTATTTACACTAAAAAATTTATCATTGTATAACTAACTATAAGTTAATGAGTTTTGTCGGCTTTGTCGTTGACTGTTATATTCAATTTTTAGGTTGTTTGTTATAAAATAACACCATAACTTTACATGAGCATAAACCACTTAAATAAATTGATACTTACATAATTATATTCGTTAAAATAAATTTTAAATATTTTCATATTCCATTTTAAGAATTAAGTGCTGATTTATTGTTTTTCTTTTATAGCAATTCTTTTATTATTATTTTCTGTTTATGGCAAAAGTTAACTCTCTGGATGGGAATCGAACCCCATGCAGAGTTCTGCCAACTGAGCTACGAAGAAACGTGAATGTCGTATGCTTAGTAGCTCAATTGGTAGAGCTGCGGGTTCGAGTCCCGTCTACATCGTTAACTTTTCTTATAAACAGAGAATAATAATAAAACTGCTATTAAAGTAAAACAACAAATCATCGATTAAATATCTGTTACTTTTGAAAATACAATAATATTTTAATAATCTCATTTCATATGTTTTATTAGTTCATTTGACTATCTGGATGGTGTTTCTTGGATGTATTGCATGTATTTAGCAGTTACTTACCTTATTCGTTTGCGTGCAACATAGTTTTCACGATCTATGGTGCAGAGAACATTCGCGCACTTGCACGCAAAACAATTCCGTTTCCTTTTGAATTAATAGACTCTTTTCATACGCAAGTTTCAAATAGAACTAACAAGAACAAACACTGACGGCGGCCGCGGCATTATGAAATAATTATAATAAAATACGCATAAATATAATTATACATGCACATAAATGCCACCCGAAAACTAAGTGAAACGTTTAGTTTCCGGGCTTTAACGTTAACCAAGTCGGAGCCTCGCGCTGTTTTTTTATCTTTTCGAAAAAATCGGTTTCAGTTACCGAAAAAAGCTAAAAGTGATGTGAAGAAACAATGAGAATAAATGGAACAAACCAAAAATGAAAACGACCGCAAGGTTTGTCGAATTTAAGGCAGGTAATATTAGAAAAGATAACAAAAACAAAAAAAATAATAATAAATCCGATGCTATCGACTTTCGTTCACTTCTTTTATGTAATGTAAAGTGAAGAGAAGTATAGTAATATGTAAAGCTTTTTTTTCATTCATGTAGTAATGTTATTCTTATTTTATATGTACTCAATAAGTTATTCCAGCCATACAATTTGAATACAATTAGTTATTTTATTTAATACGGCGTTTCCGGTAAAATTGTTTCACCTGTATTAGTTCATATATTTTTTGTAAAGTAAGAATTCTACTTGTGCATGCGCATGCAGAAGTAGGTACATCGTTTTTGAATTATTATAATGAACTGAAACTGACTTCGTCCTATATTAATTAAAATTAAATTTTTAAAATTTAAGAAAACCGTAAAAAAATTTATGCAAAATTACATGAAATAATTTTACATATTGATATGTAATGATAAAATACTTGCAAAATTACCTATAGTATGTAATAATTAAAGTATCTGTAAATTTACATGAAGTGAGATTTACACATATTTTAATATTTTACATATAGAAACATCTCATATCTATGTAATTTACATTTTCTTGTGTCAAAATACATTCCGAGTGTAGATAATATGTTTTGATAAGAATGTTCACAAATTTAAGAAAACCGTAAAAAATGTGATGTAAAATTACATGAAATAATTTCACATATTGATATGTAATGATAAAATGCACGCAAAATTACCTATAGTATGTAATAATTTAAGTATCTGTAAATTTACATGAAGTGAGATTTACACATATTTTAATATTTTACATATAGAACCATCTCATATCTATGTAATTTTACGTTTTCTTGTGTCAAAATACAATCCCAGTGTAGATAATAAGTTTTGATAAGAAGTACATATTTAATGTAAATTTACATGTAATATTAATTTACACAAACAACTAGTTAATTATAAGATACGCAAATATTTCATGTAAATTTACAGTTTTTTTTTAACATAGAACTTTTTCTTTGCAATATTTTCAATTATTTGCGGAGACAAATTTGATGATATCGCATAATGATTTTAATCCGGTCCTGATTGCAAACTATAATTTGAACTGGCACTCAACTTCAAAGTGCTTTTAAGTTGTATCTAGTAATTACAATTTCCAGTTTGTAGATATTTATTATTTCTGTTTTTCTATTGAGACCAATCCAGTCTGAAACGTTTAGAAATTAGATCGGTCTTAATGACATGTTTTATGCTTTAACCAAGTGATTGAGTAATTTTTTAATTCGTTGTAATTAAGCATTCCGCGTTTATTGATTTTAAAGTGTTCTTTTTACTTAGATAAATATACTTTAACACATTATACAGCGCGTTAAAAAGCTTTAACATAAAAAAATTGAATATCACTGTTTACGAGCTAATAAAACGTTTCAATATATTTTATTACAGTTTTGTTGTATATATACTTTAAGCAAAGATTAAATTACAACATGATTTTGAATTATAATTATATAACCAATGAACACACTGTATCTATTATAAGTTGTAGTTTTGTAATTGTGTGAATCTTGGCTACCGTCTTTAACTGTTCTTTTAATCTAGATGCTATTAAAGTCTAATCTGTGCAATGTCATATCCATATATTAATCCATATGTTTATTTAAGCTTGCTAATGGAAACAACGTATTTAACTAAAATTTTTCCATCACATAGCATTGAAATTATACGACCAGGTTAAAGCCGACCGTTACTACCTTAATCAGCATACCATTTTCGAACACATTAAAATAATTACATAAAATATGTTGATAAAATACATGTATGTATAGTTATTGGTTATACACATATACATCAATAAATATACACATTTAACAACATGTACATGTACAATGTACATGTTTCCGAACGACGATTACAAGAATGTTTGTAATGTAAAATGTAATGTAAGTAAGTACATTGCGACTAAATAGTAGAGGTACCTACCTACCTAAGTATACATAGGTATAAAATGCACACTTTGCGAACGGTTATTGGACATATAATTATTGATACGGCTTTGTGTAATTATACTTGTCGAACCAGTGTTTGAGGTAAACTTTCGATTACCATCAGTTTCCATTCGTGCCTGAGTGGGCCTCATTGCCTCAATTCACTTCCACATGAGTATACTCGTATTCCATCTACCACCGTTGACTGCAAGGGCGCCGACTACGGGGGGGCCGAGGGGCTCCGGCCCCCCTGAGCGCCAATATAGCGGGGCCGGGCCCCCCTGAGAAATCTCCAATTCGCCAAGTGCGAAAAAACTATTTTGCAATTGCTCCCAAATGAGCGGTAAATTTGAATCTTAACCGTGATTGGTGGGCCCAAATGTATAGTAGGTACCAATTGTATGAGATACATGTTTAAAAAATGTCTTAACGTTTGGTTTGTTTTTCAAATTCATATTATTATTTTTCTTTTTCTGCCCCCCCCCCCCCCCACCAGAGACCACCAGAGAGATGATAACCGATTAAAGAAAGCCTCGTTCTTAGTTGCGAATATTTTCACTATTTTGATATGGTTCTCAGTGCGAATTATTCGTCCGATTTCTTTTTCCATTAATTTTTAACGGCAATGTTGACAGAAAAGTCAAGTGACCCTACCCTAACTTTTTAAAACGGGTGGACTAAGGGCTAAACTACAAGGACAAGGGCTAAACCACAAGTCTCGAAATAAATCAAAATTATTCTTGAAATTTGTTTTTATTGTCTTCTTTTTAATGGAACTCATTTTTATTACGATTTTCACTATTTTCAGGATTTTTGCGAAAATTATGAAAAAGAGTCGTGTTTATTCATAAAAGGAGTTAGTGAAGAAAAAACTATTAGGTAAGTCAAATTTTTCCGGTTATTCCGAATAGAAATCCGATATTTAAACTATTATACTTAATTAATTCTTCGGAAAGTATTATATATTATATTATAAATTAAATCAAACTATGACCAATTTTATTTCTACTTCTGCTTTTTTATTCATTTATTTATTTAACACAATAGAGAAAGTATTACGTAAATAACCTTCCATTCTCAGTGATAAGCGAAAACATATGAAAAAACAAATAAGCAGGGATTAAACTTCCCACTGGAACGAAATGAAATATGCTACAAGACAAGCAAAAATGTATTCCAAAACGGTTACCATGACGTATTTCGTAATGAAATACTAAATTGTTCAAACAAAAATCCGACGATTTTGCTAACAAATTGCGGTCCAGATTCAACTAGGAAATTATCTTCGAGGTGAAAGGGATTTGTGAAGCTGTTATCTACACAGGCGAACACAATTTTTAAATAAATTAAACAATGGTTTCGAGTTTTGGTTGCATGAATATGAAAAAAAAATTAATTGATATCTTACAAAAGTTTTTTCTAGATTTTTCTTATTCGAAATTATTATTAAAAATCGGTGCGTTAAATTCGCAGCGAACAACTTTCCGCCCATATACATTATGATTGAAAGTAGAAATTGCACAGAAATTTAGTGATATCAAAACGTAATCAATCACATTTCCACTTTCCGATAAAAATTATATAGGTATGGTCGGCAAGTTGTGCGCTGAGAATTTAACGCACCGATTTTTAAGCTATATGCAATGTTTTGCCACTTATATGCAAATGTATGTTTTGACATCCTAGTAAAGTGCCCTTCTTTATCGACCGATTTGATTTATTTTTACTCCAGGTTCTCACCAGACTAGCCAAGTACCAAATTTCATCTCGATGCGTTGCGCGGTTTGACCGGAATTTTGTTCACAAGAACGCACACAAATTTGACATTTTAGGAATTAATATCTCACAAACATTGCATCCTACGAGAAAAAGTTATAAGTATTGAAAAGGATAGATTTGGACTCCCTATAAGAACGTTTTTTTTGTGTTTGCCCGTAATACGCAAATTTCTTTTGACATTTAAATTATTTGCCCTAGTGCGATTTTGTTCATTTATTCGCCAGGTGATGTTTCAGTTTGGACGGATATCTATCAACGTACCAAATTTCATCCCGATCCGTTCCTTGGTTTACCCGGAATATTGTTCACAGAAAGACAGAGAGCCCCACACACACACACACACACACACACACACACACACACTGACATCACCGCAAAAACCACTTTTTCGGACTCAGGGGAGCGAGATTCGTGGAGATCCGCCGAAAACCCGACTTCGATATTTTGACCGAATCATATCTTTCCTAGTAACTACGAATAATATAACAAATTTAAACATTATTATGATTTATTTCGATAATTAAAAATGTATTTAATAATTTCTACAAAATTCCTCAAAAAATTGAAAATCGTAATGAAAATACATTTGAATCACAAAAAACGAATAAAAAGAATATTTTAAATAATTAGGATTTATTTTGAGACTTACAAATTTATTTAATAATTTTGACAAAAATGCTTAAAAAAATGAAAATCGCAATGAAAATGCGTTTGAATCACAAAGAATGAATAATACCTAAAGTATTTTAAAAATTTATATAATAATTTTTTCAAAAGTCCTCAAAAAACGGAAAATCGTAATGAAAATGCGATTGAAAAACACAAATAACAAATAATAACGAATTTTAAAAATTTGTGCGGTACGAATTTAGAGTACCGATTTTTTCAGTTTGTGTGCCTGGTTTTGTAAAACTAATATTTGAATAATTTAAATAATATTCAGGTTTCAGACATTTCATATTTTCCATTGATTCAATATTTTTTTTAATACAAATGTGATTGTTACAAATAACTACGAGTAATAATTAAATAATTGTTAAATTTTGTAGAGGGAGGATAAAGCAAATGTACTCGTATGTTCATGCTTCCTACACTACCTTCCTCATTTGCTTATTTCATACCTTACACTCATCCAAACTAAAGGTCCCTATACGCTTAAGCTTTTACTCGGACTTGTGAGCAGCGAAGCCGAAACGTGTAGGTGCATATTTATGGTTAAAATAAGGATAGGCGAAAAGCGAGGGGTGAACAACTGGTTACAAAATTGTACACTTAGTGTGAATTCCCTGGTAATTCTCTGTGAATTCATGTGAATTCAGTGAACAATTGAATGAACATTTGAATTGTGAATTCAACGTGAATTCATGTGAAAAAAATGTAAATTCATGCGAAAAAAATGTGAATTCATGTGAAAAAAATGTAATTCACGTGAAAAAATGTGAATTCATGTGAAAATAATGTGAATTCATGTGAATTTAAATATATCGCCTAGAAAAAGACACATTAAACGCATGCGCAATATAGATTTTAAATCTTTCTAGGTTATATAATTTGTTGACATGTTGGTGAACTTTGTGAATTCACTTTGTGAATTCTTCTAAAATATTGTGAATTCCTTCCAAAATATTGTGAATTCTTTTAAAGAATTCACATTTGTGAATCATTTGTACGCTATTTATAAGAGTTGTTTACCCCTCGGCGAAAAGCGAATGTGAAGCAATGGGATGCAGAGCCAGACAAGGCAAGGCAAGGCAAGAACTTTTCGCAAATGTTTTTTTTTTTTGTCATACATTCTGACATGTAATAGACAATGATGTCATATACTTCACGCAGACTTTGGACTTCATGCCCTATTACTAATAGAAAATCCCCGCCTAGGATTGATGGGCGGAGTGATATTTGGTAATTGGTACACAAATTGATTGACACGTCGGAACGTGTGTGTCAGTGTGTATATAGCGTATGGAAATCAAGCAGATAGTCTTGATTGAGAACAAAAGCGGCTCACTTATTAAACGAATTTATACAAATATAAATTTTGAATTTTTCTTTCAACTGAATCAAGCATGAGTTTGGCGTGCGCAGACAAATCCGAGTAAAATCCGGAACGTGTGAAGGGATCTTAACGAAGTACAAATGTAGTGGGCATGTAGTGGCATGGCATATGTTATGATACTATCGCCATTCCGAGCTGGGTTTTATTGTTTGTTATAACCTCGGTTATAACTTATAGCAGAAGCACATAATGAGATAAGGTTGAGTTTGTGGCACGACGCGGGACGTGGTTGGTTGCTATTAATCTGGTTCTGGTACTAGTTGGTAATTAGTTGCCCGTCGCGAGTTGAGTTGGCCGGTTTTACAAATCTACCGTGACTTCTGTTTCTGTTTAACTGTTTAACGCTTGCTGGCATCCGGTTCATCGAGCTCTTTCAACATTCATCATAACTTCTCCTCTGCTCTAGCTCTTCAACTGTGCAAGAACTTTAACTCTTCAACGCAAGCATAGACGGCAAGAAAACAAGTATTACCTACCATTGGTAAGATTACAATTATCTCAGCTTCTCGCAGTTTTACCAGACCATACATTAAAAAACTGACTAATTAATATGTATACCGACTTATCAAAACTNAACTTCAGTATTTATTTGTTTACGGATTTAAAATTTTGCTCCATATTTTGTTTACATATAACCTCAAAAATGTTGCATCAATAACAGGATTAATTTATCAACGATTAAAATGCACTTTTCTGAAAATACTATTTACATTTCTTCTCAAAAATGTTGCATCAATAACAGGATTAATTTATCAACGATTAAAGTGCACTTTTCTGAAAATACTATTTACATTACGAAATTATTGTTAATACACACGTTAATCAAAGTTTATTTATTGATAAGAATCTCATATAAATAGTGCACCTGTCGTGTATAACCCTGCATAATTAATTGTCTTTTACAAATTCAACAACAAGATATTATTATTATTATTACTATTATTCACGGCATTTTTCCTTCATTCAACATTTACTTTTGATTTCAGAATTTAAAATGGTTATTAAAAATATTTGCTGTCTGGGAGCTGGATATGTAGGGGGACCGACATGCAGCATAATTGCGTGGAAATGTCCAGAAATTACTGTAACTGTTGCGGATCTCAGTAAAGAACGTATCGCTCAATGGAATTCCGATAAGCTTCCAATTTATGAGGTATGCATGCAAGAATTCTGATGATGCATAATATTTAATTAATGTACTAAAACAAATTGCTTTCAGCCTGGATTAGATGATGTTGTAAAGGCCACAAGAGGCAAGAATTTATTCTTTACCAATGACATCAAGACAGCTATATTGCAAGCTGACCTCATCTTCATTTCAGTCAACACACCAACAAAGACATTTGGTAATGGCAAGGTGAGTAATTCAAGCAATCGAATAACAAACATATTAGCTTTCGAATTCACTTAAATGAAATTGTTATTACTTCATTCATTATTGTTTCTGACCTGACCGGTCTTTGTTTACCAAAAATATTCAATTTCACCTTGATTTATTGTATTATGTCATAGGGTCGTGCGGCCGACTTAAAGTATGTTGAGGCTGCAGCTCGAATGATTGCTGAGGTGGCGCAAAGCGATAAAATTGTTGTTGAAAAAAGTACGGTGCCCGTACGCGCGGCCGAAAGCATTCAGCAAGTATTGAGCGCGAATAATAAGCCAGGAGTGCGTTATAATATTTTATCAAATCCTGAATTCTTAGCCGAAGGCACTGCCATTAATGATTTGCTGTATGCAGATAGGGTTCTTATTGGAGGGGAAGATAGTACTGCGATTGAAGAGTTGTGCCAAATTTACGAACACTGGATACCTCGCAAGAATATTTTAACGACGAATACTTGGTCATCAGAATTATCGAAATTGGTAATTATAATCATCATTTCATTATTAATTTTGTTTCAATAGAACTGATCCGGTTTTATTACGACTTGGAACAAATCTATTTTTAACAAAAACAATACAAACAATACAGTGCCTATAAAGAGCAACTTCGGTTTGGAGATATTTAAGTTATCCTCATAGAAGTTCTGAAGAGACCTTATAGGTCGAAACAGCACTGTCCAGTCCATGTCTGAGGTGATATTTACTATTCGAGACGTAGTTGCTCTGGTTTTAACAAAACTAAGTGAAATTGTTCGTAGTTCACAATAAATAACTATCGTATTGCCGGAATTGTAAGCAGGAAAAATTGGCTAAAATCCCTTTTATTTTGATTTATTAATATGATTTGTATAAATGTATTTGAAATATTGATAAAAATTTAGTGTAAAATGTAGTTACCACAAATGATACTGTTTTTTGTAACAGGCTGCCAACGCAATGTTAGCTCAAAGAGTTTCGAGCATAAATTCGTTATCAGCAGTTTGCGAAGCAACGGGGGCGGATGTCTCTGAAGTGGCTCGTGCAGTAGGTTTAGATTCTCGAATTGGTTCAAAATTTTTACAAGCATCAATTGGTAAGTATTAATTTTGTTCAGTATAAAATATCAACATCTTAGTTTGTTCCTTTATTTCAACTTTCCAACCGTAATAGGTAAACTACTATTTTATTATCAGTAAATAATGCACTAACTACTAATCTTATCCTGTTTTAAAAGAATTTGTTTGCATTACTTTGAGTTCATTTAGTTCAAGGATTACTAATGTCTAATACAACTTAATACACTTGCACTATTTGCAAATTCGTTTGTAAAAATTTTCTAATACTGCATGTTTTCAGAAAAACAAAAATCGAATAATCTACAGTTTCTAACAACTCAGTGATGGCATTTGCACCAGGTGCAAACGTTTATGCACCCAATGCACCTGGTGCAATAAAATTCGACAGATTCAAATAATTTTAAATTTTAAGGTTATGGCGGGAAAATGATTGCACCCTCAGCGTGCAAACGTTTTATTTGCACCGGTGTTAACCGTAATGCCATCACTGAACAATATATTTGTTAATGTTTTGAAACTAACCTGGGAAGTAATTGTTTATTAACATTAGAATATATTTTTTGGTGTTATCGGTTTTGGTGGGAGCTGTTTCCAAAAGGACATTCTGAATTTGGTCTACATATGCGAATGTCTAAATCTACCGGAGGTAGCTGCTTACTGGCAACAGGTTATCGATATGAACGAGTATCAAAAGTCGCGATTCACAGCAAAGGTCGTCCAGGAACTGTTCAACACTGTTAGCGGCAAACATATTGCATTATTTGGTTTCGCATTTAAGAAAAATACCGGTGACACGCGGGAAAGTCCTGCGATTTACGTCGCTAAAACGCTGCTCGACGAAGGTGCCACACTTAATATATATGATCCAAAGGTGAGAGAAAAAATTAGAAATTTATGTTGTAACAAATCTTTTTGAAGTTATTTAATCTCAGTGTAACTTTACTTTAAGAAAATGTGCATTTGTACAAAAGTAACATGTTTATGTTTTCGTTAGGTTGAAGAAACACAAATATTTACTGACTTAACTCATCCATCGATATGTGACTCACCCGAACATGTGAGAAGCGCCGTTAAAATATTTGATAATGCACTTGAAGCTACAAAAGGTGCTCATGCAATAGTTATATGCACCGAATGGGACGAATTTATCGTAAGTTATTACTTTCTTGTTTAAATTTACATCGTTTACACACTAATAAATAACAATTTGCAGGGTTTAAATTACAAGGACATTTACAATGGGATGATGAAACCGGCGTACATTTTCGATGGCCGTAAAATTCTGAATCACGATCAATTGCTGGAAATTGGATATCATGTCACAACTATAGGTAAACGACTAAACAAACCGTTCGTTCATCGTATGAATGGCACATTAACTCACGTCTGATCCATCGACCTTAACCGTCTTAAACGAATTATTATTTGACACGCTGATTTGTCCTATTATTCCAGTATTTTATTTTACATTTTTCTTTATGTCCTTTATTCCCATAATCTTAAAATCATTATTAAATACAAATGTCGAAATGTGAACTACACTACATGCAATTGTAAGATTTTTACGTTGGGAAGTTACATTTTCCAAGAATATGCAATTTACAATATCTATTTATATTTAAATTTTAAAGTCATATTTTATTTTAATGAATTGATAAAGTCTGTATTACTACAGTAAAATAAAATTCGCATTTTATTCTCCCGATTTCAGTGCCTTTTCAGAAACTTTAGCTGCACAAAAAAAAACAATTAGGAAACAAATCAATCAAAACCCTGGTGCCGGTGTCAGAATGTAATGTGTGTTGCATACAATAAATCCATATAAATTCTAAATATCCAGTTCCATATTTGCATTGAAATGCATTAGAACTGGAATGGCGCAACACGTGTGCGCGATGCACTTGTTTCAGGGGCACAAAGTGAGAGAGTACGATGATTCGAGGACCATGGTTCCTCTTCGCACGCCGACAGTGTCGCATTTTGGCCTACCCGTGGCAAAATGTTTAGGACCTAGAGCGGCACAAACAATAAATCCGGCCCTGCACGCCGAATGGAAGCGACAGACGTATGACCTCATGTATGACGTGCGTTTCTTGATTGCATAAAATTAAAATTTAAACAATTACGGTTTGGTATTCAACGTGTTTGAGCAAGAGGAAAATATTGGTAGTGAATCTCTCCCTCTCTTAGACGTTGAATAAATGGGTGATAACGGGTTGCCTAAAAACATATTTGCCCCACTTTCAAGCCAATTGCACGTCTAGGTCCATTCCAGTTCGTATACATTCCAATAAATTGTCGTCAAGCACCATGACGCCATCTGACGCACGATACGATATGCAATTACGTCGTCAGTGCCGACTGCCGTCGCCGTCAGTGGCGTGAAGTGTTATTACGAGTAAGGCAACATGGCTGCTATTTTTTGTCTCGGTCATTAGATTTTTTTGAACGTATTATTTTTTTGCGCAAAAACGTGTATTTTATTTATGTGGCAGGATATAAAGGAACATCGATGTGATCGGTGAATGTTAGCAAACAGTGAAGACATTGAGTTGATCATCGCGGGCCGAACGATTAGCGATAGATAGATAATAGAATGTAATGAACGTGGTAGTACGCCGTGTCGAGTTAACTGGTAGACGAGTGTAGTAGAGTAGGATGTTTGGCAGTCGAATTTTTTACGTCTTAATTATAAACAATTATGCCAAGCAGTGGGTGAATTTGCGCAAATGATGAATTAAACTGTGCATAGTGTATACGCAATCTTTATCAAAAATGACGAGAACTCTGATTGTTGGTTTTCTGCATTTGTTTTGGATGAGCCAGTTATTTATTGGTAAGGATTGGTTGAAAGATTTGCGTTCTAGACTAGACGAGACGAGACGAGACTAGGTTCACTTGATTGCAATGAATTATTAAGGCACATTAGTGAATTGTATATGTATTATCATGGCCACGATCAATTGAACATTGTTTTATTCAAAGTATATATGCAGATTTCTTATTTACAATCAAAACAAAAATCAATAAGATTGTTTCCTTTACGTTTACATCATAAGCAGAACCACAATTGATACATGTAATACGGAATAATTAATTTTATTACTTAATAAGCTAGTTTTTTTTTATTCCTTTTGATTCACATGTATTTTATTTATCAAGGTTAAGAAGTTCCAACATGTATTATTCGCTGTTCCACTGATTTGTAAATCATTATTACTCACTATATGAATATAATTGTAGGTATCGTAAGTTTAAAATGCAGATGCGATCTATGCCCAAATTCAACATGCGAAACAGACGGTTATTGCTTCACAACAACGTACAAGGACAAAGAACAAATCCATCATTCATACAGGTGAGAAGATTGTAACATCGTTTTTGCCTTTAAAATGTGATTTTCTTATAGGAACATTGAGCTAATGATAATTAGCAATTTGGTAGCCAGTCTAAATTTATTCCTCTTCCTACTTTATCAAAACAAAACAAATCCCACTTCTATAAGTTCTTCTCAAACTAAAATGTTCATTATTGGTTATAACCGTTGATCAACTATAATTTCCATAATGCATATTTAGCAACATGTCGCAAACATAAAGTTTTAGTAATAATATTGGGGCAATACTTGTTAGATGTTTAAACAGAAGGAAATTTTTCCCACCGGAACATTCTGTATGGTGTGACAAAGAGCCGACGCCGGAGGGGGCGAATTTCTGTTGTAATGACAGAGATTATTGTAATGATGGTACAGAGAATCGGTTTATTTTTGAAGGTGGCACAGGTAAATGTGTGCCCCCCTTTATCTCCATCTTGTTACAACAATTACTCTTTTAATAGCTACAGCTAACTCTAGTATGACCAGTTTTTTCTTGTGTAAAACTACTAATGAAATAACTCAAATTGAAGTGATACAAGTTTGTTTGTTTTTTTTACGATTGTGACTTTTGAGCCAAAATTGCAGGAATTTAAGTGATTTATCAATAAATGTTGGTATTTCTAGTTTTGTCGTTTTTTTGTGCTTGTTTTCTAGACTAGAACCTAGACGAAATACCAAAATGATATTGATGAATTTCTACTAAAAATATGAATCATCCAACCAAGCTAACTAAATAACCACATACTGCAGCTCTGAAAGTGAATGCTCTCTATCTTTCTATATCTATTTACTTACTTACTGCAAACAACATTCAACATGCTTCAAACAGAAATCCGAAAATACCAATGATCCATCTTAATTTACAACATGACATCCACATCCAGATCATTTCAAGAAAACAATCAAAAAGACTGGCTATCTACGTTTTTCATTTGAATTCGATAAATTCAAGTTGCGGCAGTAAATATATTACCGTATTACATTACATACTTTACTATCGATATTGTATTGGAATTTTCTAATGGAACGAGACTCTTTGTGACGAAATTTAGGTGCCTAATCAAGGACTTGCAAGTTCCTCTCGAAAACCCTCTATTCTGCAACCGCCAGATACCCCTGAACCATACCTTTGTGATGGAATGTTGCCGGGATATGGACTACTGCAACGAGCACCTCAATCCTAAACTAACACCCAAACCCCGAGGTAAAAATGCTCGCTGCATTTTATTCTACTATCAAATTTTACTCAACTCAACTTATCACTACTTTTTTTTTATAAATTAATCGGATTACAACGATGATTTTATAATGATAAATGACAAATATTTCTTTTAATTTTATTATTTCTCTGTAGTATCACTGTTTTTATATTCTACATTCATACATACTAAAGCAAAGCAGCAGCAGGAAAGCATTTATTATTTAATTTATCCAATTTTTATTTCTATTGGCTATTGCTTTCGTTGTTTAAACTAACAACTAAAAAAATCAACGATTTATATTTAATAAAACGAACGTTGTAGTTTAATCAACAAGCACAGCATTTATTGGTTTTGGTTTTTTTTGCAAGTTTGTAGTTAGAGGCTATTACAATCCAGCAAGTTTTAAATTAATAATTAATATCGTTTTAGAAGATACGTAACGTAGATTTTCTTTTGTACATATAGTAGTTGTAGTTGGAAGATATGCCTATACTCTTTTATTATATTATTTCTTGATTTTGTATCTAGGATTGTGCGCAATTCTAGGATTTATGCACCTGGGTTTTCACAAGTTGGGATAAACGGCTCCTCAATGAATTTCTACTCAACAACTTTTTACTTACATTAATAATGATTCTTTGAAGGGTTACTATTCAATAACGTTGTAAATATTGGTTGCAATTAGGGTTTCACGAGATTCTTGATTTTCAAGAATTCTTGTTTTGATTGTGATAAAGATTCAAAACAACTTACAACTTTAAGAGAAGACATATGATTTCACTCAACAAGATTATGTTTTCAAGAAATTCTGGAATTCATGTGGAAATTCTAGTCGGTACATGCAAGACAGAAAGAAAATACATTTTTTAATAAAAAAAAACTCGAAAATAGAATTGTCAATTAATAATTTTCAAGACTCTCGATTCAAGAATAATTTTCAAGACTCTCGATACAAGACAATAAATTTCGTCGAGAAAATGTTATCAGACAAGAAATACAATTTCGAGACAAGTTACACATATTTCTTGTCCAGATTTCTCGACAAGACAAGAATTCTTGTCTCTTGTCTCGTGAAACCCTAGTTGTAATTATTTCTTTTTTACTTGTCAGATGCTTATATAAGAGCCGCATCCATATCAATCCCAATTCTAACAGTACCAAATATTGCAAGATGTACATTGATCAAAAACACAATCCTCATACAGATACGTTCTTAGAAAGTGCATCGGATTGCTGTGATGCGTATGATTATTGTAACCAAAATTTGAAACCGGCACTACCTCCTGAAGGTTAGCAAACAATCACGAAATATTAACATATTTATTTTTTTTATTATAATCAATCAAGTCCGACTATGTCGGGTTATCATTTATTTATATATCAAGTCCACGTCTGTATGTTCAGGGGGTTATAATTCGGCATACATTAATTTACATTTACTAAACATATTAGGAAGAGACGACTGATTGAATTGGCGGGACAGCGAAGCAATAAAAGACTGCTCACAAAGAAGAAAATGTTTCAAAATACATTCTGACATCAGAAAATGCATATATATTAATTAATGTATACCAAATTATTGTGATCGTCCGCATCGCACATAATCACACACAATTATTGGGGAATCAATCAAAATAATTCGTGAAGAAACGTATCGAATGCGCATCTTATTTATTTATAGACTCAAAATTATGGTATTTATTCAATTAACAACCAATATCTTCTTTCTATACATAGTTATTTAATAGGAACACATTTTTAATTATTAATACCACGTCAAAATTACTTTACTAATTAGCACTTGCTTTTTGCTTTCAAGGCTTGGTTGCTTTGGATGCTTGCATGAAATAAGGTTTTTATTTATCATTTTATTGATGATTTTTTGATACACTTTCGTAAAATGGTATTGCTGCTTTTTGCTTTATGTATTTAGTCTTTTGTGCATTTCGCCTTTGCATGATATTTTACATATATTCATTGTTTGACTATTTTATCATGACAAACAATTACTAATAATTAATCATTTTTCAATACAAATAACATTAGCATTGAAATGAATTACAATCGATCATTTCATAACTTCGAGTCGAGTCAATTAAATTTCTTGCATGTTTCCATCAATAACATAATAATATCTTGTCTAATTGTGTTTCGAGCATTTTAACAATATAATTGTCTAAATGTCTGATGTGTTAATGTACTTAAGTAATTTTGTGAGGAAACAAAAAACAATTTTTGAACACACATGCTCGAATAACAATTAGCTTCAAGTAGAAAATTGCCACATTTCTAAAAAGTAATAAACGTTTTGTGTATATTCCGGACAGATGCATTGGGCGAAAATTTTGGTACAATTGAAATCGCCTTAATTACGTTGCTCGTCGTATTATGTGTTTTCGTAATCGTCGTCGCTGTCGTCTGGTACCGCAAGCAACCAAGCAAAAAGGGTACCAGACTTCAGCATTTGGGATTGGGCGAGGATAGCACCGAAGCTCCCGATCATCCAATGCTCAAAGGAGCATCCTTGAGGCACATGATCGAGATGACTACAAGTGGTAGTGGTTCAGGTACGTTTCTTCATTTATAATTCATTCGCAAATGGAACTTTGTGGTATTTATTTATGTGCTCACTCGTTCGATAGGATTACCACTATTGGTACAAAGAAGTATAGCCCGACAAATTCAGCTAGTAAATATCATCGGGCAGGGTCGATTTGGGGAGGTTTGGCGTGGCAGTTGGAGAGGTGAGGACGTTGCAGTGAAGATCTTCAGTTCGCGCGAGGAGCGTTCTTGGTTCAGAGAGGCCGAGATTTATCAAACCGTTATGTTACGTCATGATAATATTCTCGGTTTTATTGCTGCTGATAATAAAGGTATTTTGATATTATTCGTTTATTGTTTGCTTGCTTGATTAAGGGGACAAATGCAAATATTTGTTTATCGCTTGATTATTATTGTTCAGACAATGGTACCTGGACTCAGTTATGGCTAATTACCGATTATCATGAACGCGGGTCGTTGTTTGATTACCTGGGACGGAACACATTCAATACTAGTGATATGATATGTATGGCCCTCTCTATCGCAACCGGACTTGCTCACTTACACATGGATATCATGGGCACTCAGGGTAAAGAGTTTTATCACGTACATTTTACTTATCAAATATCTACGCTACGATCTAATGCTTTATGCGTCTCTAATGCAGGTAAACCAGCAATTGCTCATAGAGATTTGAAATCGAAAAATATACTAGTGAAGCAAAACGGCACATGTGCTATTGGAGATTTGGGCCTAGCCGTACGACACGATGTTACCACCGATACAGTCGACATCCCGCTCAATAATCGAGTTGGGACAAAGCGATACATGGCTCCAGAAGTACTGGACGAGACCATGAATACTGATCATTTCGATTCGTTCAAGAGGGCCGACGTTTACGCGCTTGGTCTTATATTCTGGGAGATCTCACGTAGGTGCAGTGTTGGCGGGATTTATGACGACTATCAATTACCCTTCCACGATGCCGTACCGTCAGATCCCACCATCGAGGATATGAGAAGGTTAGTACCTATTAATCTTATGCTAAACATACCACAATCACGGAACAGTACAGAATGCTAAAAATGATTTGTTTTTTTTTCAGGGTTGTTTGCTTCGATAGGAAACGACCGAGTATACCTAACCGATGGCAAAACTGCGATGCCTTGATTGTCATGTCGAAACTAATGAAGGAGTGCTGGTATCATAATGCTACCGCACGATTAACTGCGTTGCGCATTAAGAAAACACTTTCAAACTATCGTACTTCGGAGGAGCTCAAAATGTGAGATTATTTGTAGTTGCGGCTAAGTCCGGCATAATATTATTATTTATATTATAGGTGTGCGAGTTGTTGCGAGTGAAAGGCGCGACTATTTGTTTTTTTTTTGTTTTGTTGTATATTTAGATTTTAACGGTACCAAACAACGTAGTTACACAGTTATTTATTTTAAGTATTATTATTCCGGTTTTCTAATCGATTTGCAACCGCAAGTAGATACATACGCATCCAAATGTAACAATACATTTCTATAAGTGAAACAAACGTGCGTCGTACGAGAAATGACTACAAAACGATAATGCAAACGTGCAAAAAGTCAGTTCAAACTTGGTGGGTGGATTTTTGTTAATTCTACAGAAACCACTGCCCTATTTCATTCCATAATCATACAAATGACATTACAGTAAATGCTTCCGCGTACAAAATAGCAGATACATATACGAAAAAAGTCTGATTTTATAGTTGTGATCATTTATTTTAGATAGGATTTCGTCACCTCTCTGCTGTACTATTTCGTATAATCGTTCTAAAAGTGACAGCCTGACTGATATTTTTTTTTCGCCAATTTTTATTTTCATTCTATACAAAGTCAATTATTTTTCTAATCAGCCAATCACATATGAATACAGTGAAAACACATCGTATTTACAAGACAATATTTTCTAAGATTTATGCTAACCAAATAAACTCAACAAACTCAACTACTGCCACTTTTTGAGAACGTTTATGCACTCCAGCCATTTGCAGAGTGGAGAGTGAAATTTTTTATTTTAAACAGAAAAATCTGCCTATACAAACTGAAGTAACAACCATTACTTTTCCATTTAATATTTTGAAAATGATGAATTGAGTAACAAATGGAATGAAATGGTGTCCAAATAAAAATATTATCTTAATACGTGTACGCTCCGATCATTAGAAAATATTTGATAATAATTCTGAAACGTTAATCAATTAGGTTTTCGAATGATTAGCATTAGTTTCCGTTTGGTGCGAGCGTGTGCGAATGCTAAAGTAGTTCCTAAATACAAAGAAAAAGAAAATAATTATTGATGTCCTTCATTTTGCGTTTTTGTTATTATCGTGCGTAAGGATGTTACGATTTAACCTGATTGAAGCAAACAAAATTGTATAATAATTATAATAATATTTAAGCTCTAAATATTTAAATGATCAAGATATCCAAGAAAAAAAATACTTAAATGAAAACATAATTACGGCGTGTAATATTAACATTACTATTAATATATTAAAATTAAAACCTAATATTGAAAAAAAAGAAATTAATAATATCGTGCTAATTATATTTTTAAGCATATTTATTATAACGATAACGAATGAGATGAAAATTTATTGTTGTATTGCCTAACATGGTTAATTTTTTGCGATAAAATTGATTAAAATTTACTAAAAAAAAAACGATGGTGCCTACTTTTAGTAATCGGGCACTGCATAAAAATTGAAAATTGACATAGTTTGCAATTGCATAACTGACGATTACAAAGGAGAAACATTAAAAATTAAAATGTTAAGATTATAAAATAAAGAAGAAGACAATTTTGAAAACAAAACAAAAGTAACAATATAAAACGTTTAGAAGAGAGAATATTGAAAATTAAGAAGCATAAAAGTAAAATAAAAGATGATAATATTTTTAAGTGGTTATAAATATTATATTAATCAAATTATTACGGTAGATATTAGTTGTATAGATAAATATTGTAGGTATGTTGATTTTTATACACATTATGAGATAACAAAACAAAAGAAACTATAAGTATATTTATGATTTGTTTGGATTTAAGATTTAAGTGAAGGAGTTATTGTATATGGGTGAATTGGTAATTATCACTTATTCGATTCAGTCGATTTCTTTTTACTACTATTTTACTAAAGTAAAAACGATAAGACAATTTGGCGATACAATCAGAATGACAAATTGGCAATTGTGGTTTTCTTTCATTGGGGAAGGGAAAAAGTCCAGATTGTAATAGGAAGAGTTAAGTAGGACGTAGTGAACTGATATACATGGAAAGTGAAAAGACTGATTGATTCGTCTGGACTTTTAAGAAAGAAACAATTATAAATTTTATAATCAACTTTTCATAGTTATGCAATCAACGAAAGAAATTAAGAAGTAAAAGGAAAACGGAAGTACTAAAAACAACAATTTAAATTTTAAAATTCCGGTGGCACCAGTGGCGGATTTCCGCACAGGCCGTGGAAGCTGCCGCTTGGGGTCCCAAATATCAGATACTTTTATGTTTTTCATTTGGCTCTAAGAATTAAAAGTTTATTAAAAAAAATTGCCTACTCATCTATAGGAGGTATAGGCCCCCCAAAATGTTGACCGCATGGGACCCCATAAAACCAAAATCCGGCACTGGTTGACACGAAGTACGTCCCTATCGTCAACGGAATTAGAATACAAAAAATTCTGTGTTGACTCTCAAAAATTATCAAAATTTGAAGACTGATTCGGAATAGATTTTGTTAAATAAATAAAAGAAAAAATAACGATTGGCTAATTTTATACAAATTTAAACGAATGAATAAATATATTGCACTAGATTTTTTGAGTACGTTTGAAACGAATGGGAAATGCATGTTGGTCGAGTTTACAAAAGGAATTCAATTCAATTAAGATAAACAAACAAATAAGTTGTACATTATTTTTTATTGTTTGTTTAACTTTTAATTGCACAAATATTAACATAGTTTCCTTACAAGATGATTTGTAATATAGCAAAGTTGACAAAAAGAATTTAATAGATTCACTCATCATTTGAATGGAGTTGTTTTGTGTGATGCCTGCTGTCAACAGACTTACATGGAACAATACTATTTACGTGATAACGTTTTTTCTTTCTATAGATAGTAGTCTTCTACTAGCAATTGCAATTTGAAATCTTTGTAATGTAACCACTCTATGGTGTGATTTATTCAAACATATTCTACCAATTCTTCAAACTTTGTAACATGAACAGGCAAAAATTTGAATTTGTTCTCAAGCCCCAGCCCTCAGCAATGAAGCATACATTTTTTTCACAATTACTTAGTAGAGCTGCTTTCGATACGCCATTAGAAGCTACACAAAGTAACTCTTCAACTACTTTTAGGTATTTTGGAGTTACTCCGGTAATTAAGAATGACTTAAGTGTTTTGAAGTTACTCCGAGTAATTATGAATGACTTTTTTAAGTATTTTGAAGTTACTCCGTAGTAATTAAGAAAGGCTTAAGTATTTTGGAGTTAATCCGAGTAACTAAAAATTACTTTTAGGTATTTTGGAGTTACTCTGAGTAATTAAGAATGACTTTTTGGTATTTTTAAGATACTCCGAGTGATTAAAAATGACTTAGATATTTTGAAGTTACTCCGAGTAATTAAAAATGACTTTTAGGTATTTTGGAGTTACCTGAGTAATTAAGAATGACTTTTTGGTATTTTGAAGTTACTC
>JARJEB010000499.1:0-10832 GCA_030264535.1 Liometoxenus newtonarum
TTTATTTTACCGTCCTACATAGACACATAGTACATGCTATGTTCGACGATAAAATAATCGCACGGTATACTATTGTCTTTAATTCTATAGTAACCTGTATAATTATTTTATTAAACTATACATATAAATTTGATTTATTGTAAAAAGTTTTTTGATTCTAATGCTCGCGTTTAAATTATACTTTCGGTTATTGCGGTTTTCTTTCTTCAATATGAATTAAAATTATTTTTCATTATTTTCAACTTATAAAAATAGCCTTTTAAGCTTTATAAGTTATTCCTAACAGATTTTCCTTTTTTCATTATCTGCATAAAAACAACTATTAATTATATCATAACGCAAAGATTTAGAATTGTCGTCATGAGTGTTAGCAGTTAATCAATCAAAATATTGAAGAAATAAAAAATTCAATTTCGTACAAATATAATTAACTAAAAAAAAACAAACCTTGAAGGCTAATTACCAAAAAGCAGACATTTAATTTTAATAAACATTATTACAAAATATTTGTACAAAACGAAACATTAATCTATTCACTACAGTTTACATTTCTACTTTCAATTAATTTATGAAAAAAACTGAAATTACTATTCGCAGGTAGATTATAAAATATTAATATTAATTAGTTAAGTTCGTATCGAATTAACTTTAAATAAATAACAAATTCTGTTAAGAGTGTGTTGTTGTGCCTACAGAGTGAGCAAAAATGGATGACATTTATTTGGTTATCCGTGTATATATCATAAATTGCATAGTTGAAAAAGATTTTCGATGATACCTATGCAGTTAAGCAATTGTACAAAGACGAAAGACAAACTTCAATTTCTTAACTCAGTCAGCGACTCCAATCCGCGTACATGTTTCGGCCTTTTTTCGCCTCAACAGCACGGAGCAGGCAATTGCTGACAGAGCTACGAACCCAAAAATCGCTGCTGATGCAGTTATAACTCAAGTAATACTATAAGTTATAACTATATAACTAGTGATTTTTGGGTTGTAGCCCAGTCAGCGATGAAACCCTAAAAGGCCGAAACATGTACACAGATTGGAATCGCTGACTGAGTTACGAACCTGGAGTCCTCAAGTCATTCATTTTTGATCACTAATATAGTTACTGGGTACGATAAAAAATTAGTAACCATTGAAATGCTGATCGTGATCGTGATGGCCTTTGAGTGGTTCAGTTTTGTGCACGACGGCATTGAATCCGTTGTGCTTATCAGCGGTGTAATCAACTGTTCGAATCGAACCATCCGGTTCTACAAGGGTGTAACTTCCTTTAACGACATCACCATCGCGCGATTCATGTTGGGATTTTATATCCCCAGTATGAAAATCGTTCACTCCGTATTTATAACTGTATTTTGGTGGTGCCTAAAACAAAAACGATTTCAGTTGCAATTGGTAAATTGTTAATATAGGTAAAAACTTTAAACATGTTTTTTCGTTTTTACATAAGTATGTGAAGAAATATTTCGTGTAATTCAAGGTCAATCATGTCCTTAAAAGTAATTAATTAGAAACTACAAGTTTAGAGAAATTTTAATGAAGAAACAGAAAAAGAAGACGGTGAAGATCAAGAAGTGAAATTTGCACTCATTAGAAATTTAAATTTCTTTAAAAAAAATCATACATGTTCATAAGTTGTAATCTTGATTTTAACTGTTTCTTGCCTTATTAAAAGAAAATCTTGTGTGACATATTTACGTAAATGTTATACTTTTTGAATTTTTGCATTTCTTTCTACTTTTATTCGTTAATTTAATTTATCCACATAATGCACACAATTCATGAAATCCACACAATCCATACAATCCACACAATGTCGGAATTTGCTCGGAACTTGAGAATGTTTTTGAGGAGTATGACTGACGCAAGAGCACCTGGGCCACTATGTTGGGCACCAAGATGCATCTCTTGATGTTAGTAGTGAGTAATTTGAAACTTGCCGATCTCCTTCTGGTTTAAAACTTACGTAGTAATCGATATGATCATAGTGTCTGTCATGCAAATTTCGACTTTCATGGTATCCATCTTCGTAATCCTGTGGCTGTTGTTCGTATTTCGGATACTGTAGTAAAGGATAGGCTGCTGCAAGTGTTGCAATAGCAAGTATGACTGCCATATATTTCTATAAAACGGGGGAAACCCCAAAATTCGTTTCATATTTAAATTATTTTGAATATTTTCATTAAATAGAAATAAAATTACTGATTGAAAATTATATTTACAAATTATACTTATTTTTTAGGTCTATCAAACCTTTAATTATTCATTTAATCTGAAGAAAACTTACTTGAACTTGATGTACCATTTTAATCTTCTAAAATTTGCACTCTAAAGAAGATTTTTTTCACTATTTATATAAATATTTATAATTTTAGCACCATTTATATTTTTTTACCGGATAATTTTTTATGTTTTAGAATTTTAAAATTGAAGTATATTCGGCACGGGCACGTCCTTAAAGAGTTACAAGTACAACGTGTTTGAACGTTTGTCGACTGATTAGTGATTAGGAGAAATTGGAGAAGCTTTATTTATATGCTTTCTTCGGCCGTGCGTTGGCCAATGGATCGTCATTGGAAAGAACGAAGAGAAAGAACCATCATGCATCTTCCACACATGGTGAGTTCATATATTTATTGGATGCATACACGAATGTGAATTGGAACAGCTTCGATGATGGAAAATAAGTGAAATGCACAAAATGTTAAGAATTTTATTTATGAAACGCCATTGTCTCAAAATCTTGTCGTGCAAATAATTTTCTTCTTTTGAAGAAATAGGTTATTTTTTGAATTGTACATTCCTGATAAAACGACTTTTGAATATGAAATATTAAAGAATGGGAACTGATTAAAATTTAGATAAAATATCATTTCGAAGAAATTCATTCATTCCGGAAATACAACAATGCAAAGAATTTTTATTTTTGTGTTCTATTCTTAATTTTTCTATTATTTATCACTTTTTAAAACTTTCATTCTTCTTTTTTTTAAGTTCCAGAAAAACTATTTACCCCTTCTCACTGCTTATGCATTTTACAATCATTAATGTTGTAAAGATATTTATTACAAACCGGAAAAGCGCATGTACACATTCATGAAACCAAAAAAATCGGTGCGTTAAATTGGCACCGCATAACTTTCCCACCGCAGATAAACGAATCACTCGTCGATCGTAAAACGGTAAAAGTAATTATGATTTCTTCGGCATTTACAAACACCTTTTTTAAGAAAATCCGGAAAAAAATCATTAGATATAAAAATATTGGTTAAAATGTTTTAAATTTTTTGGGAAACAACCTACATTATTGTATTTTATTTTATGAATAATAAAAATAATTCATTTTACTTCCTCGTTTACTTGATTGTTCCTCCATCTTATGTTTCTTCATTGACGACTAAACAAGTTGTATCATCTCGCTCGTGAATGATCAAATCCAAGTTGACTAAGTGCGCAGTACAGTTGCTCATTGCATTGATATGATGATGACTCATCACCAAACCTCTACCTTCCTCACAAATTTTGCGACAATCTTCGTTCACCGCCATCATAGGTCCGTAATACTTCATTCGAGTTAATTGATCCTTTGAGGATACTGCTATTGTATAAGTATAACTTGTGAGGACATTCGATGCCACATAGAAGAGTATGCGTTCATGGGGCTTGAAGTCACACTCTTCACTTTCTTCAGCAATCGGCATCATTTGTGCAGCGATTAATATGAAAAATGGTTTCGTCGCTGGAATCATTTGACGAGATAATCGTGAATTTATTGATCTACTAGAAATAACAAATATTTTATATTTAGGAAAAGTTTGTGACGAAATAAACATATTTTTAAGAAATGCTCATTCTTTATTGGTTTAACCGTTTACAGTCAAAATTTCAAAACGTGTTTTGACGGATTCCCATGAATCTCGCTTCTCTTATTCCGAAAAAGAAGAGTTTCGGGATTGATGTGTGTATGTGCATGTGTATGTGTGTGTGTGTGTGTGTGTGTGTGTGCGTGTGTGTGTGCTGTGGGTGTGAACAAAATTGTGGGAAAACCAAACAACCGATCGGGATGAAAAAATGTCTCCAAAAATTGCAAAGTCATAATTATAGGCAACTTTATATACGCATGTGGAGAAAGAGTAACGCACAAATGCAAGTAAACTTATAGCGTTTTCCATGTATTACACTAGTGTTACACTGGAAGCGGGCTTGTGGCGGTCTAGTGCAGCCGTCAGTGCAAATCAGCTGTCAGTGAGTAGACGTCAGTTGTACTGTGTTTTCAAATCGACGATTATACACCTTAGAAATTCCACATAAAAGGTTTTACCATAAATTAATGAGTAAATGATATATTGTTATATAACTGCAATGATTTGCTCCACGACCTCCTCGAGAAGGTGTGAAAAAGTTGCACTGAACCTGCACTTAGTGTACACCCAATGTTAAAAGAAAAACGACGAGCGGGTCAGTGCGGGTACACTGCCTACACTGATTTATAATTATAAATAAATCAAGGCAGTGCAAGAAAAGTGCACACTTGTGTAATAAACCAGAAGTGCGTTCAGATTTACAATCTTTTTAACCCTAAGGGTTATGATAACCCAAACATCGTTCAGAAAAACAGTTTGGTTTGACCTGGGTTATCATAACCCGTGTTCAGATTTTGTGAATTCCCTGGTAATTCTTCTGTGAATTCATGTGAGTTCGCAAAAAAATGTGAATTCATGTGAAAAAAATGTGAATTCATGTGAATTTATGCGAAGAAAATGTGAATTCAAACGTGTTCTCCTTGTCGAGTAAGGTCGAGACTAACCGAGACACATTAAACGCATGCGCAATGTTTGTGAACTTTATGAATTCACTTTGTGAATTCTTTCTTAAATATTGTGAATTATTTCTAAAATATTGTGAATTCTTTTAAAGAATTCACATTTGTGAATCATTTGTACGCTATTTATAAGAGTTGTTTACCCCTCGGTTAAAACCAAACTAATTATGGGCGCCACTCAGTGATAACGGGACAAAAACCCGGAGTGTGAATTGAATAACACACAAAACTCGTAACTAAATAGGTTTATTGTTAACAATTCTTCCTGCAAATCCGACAATCGAACTCCTCGCACGCACAGTAGTTTTCCAACGATTTATTTCCGTATATAAAACGTAACAGACTTCACTCTGCCCAACACCGCGTAGAATTTACTTTCTGTGCCAAATCGCTTTCGCTCCGAGGGTCGATCTATCTTTTGTCGGTCAAAGGCACACCGCACATCATAAAACAATTCTTCAAAATATGCATATCACACGCACTTACACTCTGACACAGACGTAAGATGTGTGATAGCGAATACACCCAGTATACAATGGTATAAGTGACAACAGTATACACAGAAAGTAACGTTTTAAAAGTTGAACATTACAATAAAAATAAAAATTCAATTAGCAGCTGCCAATTCAGTCACAATGAAACAACTTAACTGGAGGAAAGCATCATTTAAAAAAAATTTCTATTACTTATAATTTAATTACGAAATGTATATAAGAAGGCTTAACTTGACGGTAGCAGTTTTTCTCTCCCGACTGGGATCGAACCCGTAGCTCTGCATTTCTAATCCGGTGTTCTACCAATTAGACTACGAGGGAGCCGTTACCTAGCTATAGAGATAACTCTTCTTGTAACATTTTGTTGTTTATACTAACGCGCGTTAATACCGTGAGATTAAGCGTTCCTAAATAGATTTCGTAATTGAAATAACTCACAGTTTTCAAAACTCATTCATCTTGTACGTTAAATTATACTTTATTTCAACTATTCATGTACAAATTGAAGAATTATGTACCATCATGTTCGTCATCACACATCCATTAGAAATACACTTCTGCCTGAAGTTCTTCTACAATAACAAACTCTCTTTGTTACGTTATTAAGTAAGACCTAATGCCACTTTCAATCATCAACTTGTTTCGGGTCCTCCCTTTCTGCAGTTTCTTCAATAGGTTCGTGTTCTTTTTCTTTAAATGTTATGAGATCGCAAATGTATCTTTAGGGCGCTGGTAGTGTCAACGGCTTTGTCACAAATCGTGCAGTTGCTGGCGTCGTGAATCCCTTGGTGCGCTATTAAAGTACGACGGACAGCAAACCTCTTTTCACATCTATCACATTTGTTATGACAATTTTCTGTTACGTATCATCATGTGACTGCGGAGCTTCGATGCACGACTGAATTGCTGAGCGCATTGTTCGCATTTGTCCTTTTTAATCGGTTCCGTATATGGTATGGCCATGTGAGTGAGGAGGTTCCTTGCCTGGTTGAATCGTCGATCGCATTGTTCGTATTTATACGCTTTTACTCCATTATGTACGTGCATGTGCCTGCGCAGATGGCATGCATTGGTGAATCGTCGATCGCATTTTACTCCGTTATGTGTGTAGAGTGCGGAGTTTAGAGCATACAAATATGGAGGGAGCAATACCGATACGGATTTAAGGCGACTAAAAAGCAAAAAAATGTCGTTCTTAAGTTTTAAAATCTGATATTGCTCAAGCGTATAGGTCAGGTGGAACCACTGGGTGGAACCTTAGAGCACACCTCTTATGAAACCTTAGAGCACACCTCTTATGGAACCTTAGAGCACACCTCTTATGGAAGCTTAGAGCACACCTCTTATGGAACCTTAGAGCACACCTCTTATGGAACCTTAGAGCACACCTCTTATGGAACCTTAGAGCACACCTCTTATTCACGCTTGCGCAATATCAGATTTTAAAACTCAGGAACAACATTTTTTGCCTTCCAGTCGGCTTAAACAGCTAACATTCGGCTAAATAGGCGATGCTCTCTCAATTTTATATGCTCTAAGGTGCGGAGGTGCACTGCCTCGGTCAAGCGCCGATCGCATTGTTCGCATTTGTGCGCCTTTATTCCGTTATGTATGTTCATGTGAATGCGCAGACTCCATGCATGGGTGAATCATAACTCCATCATGTATGGCCAAGTGCCTGCGCAGACTTGATGCATGGGCGAATCGTCGATCACATTGTTCGCATTTGTGCGCTTTTATTCCGTTATGTACGAGCATGTGACTGCGGAGGTTTGCTGCCTGATTGAATCGTCGATTGCATTGTTCGCATTTGTGCGCTTTTACTCCATTATGTATGTCTATGTGCTTGCGCAGATTCGATGCATCGGTGAATCGCCGATCGCATTGTTCGCATTTGTGCGCTTTAACTCCGTTATGTATGTCCATGTGCTTGCGCAGACTCGATGCTTGGCTGAATCGCCGATCGCATTGTTCGCATTTGTGCGCTTTAACTCCGTTATGTATGTTCATATGAGTGCGGAGGTTCGCTGCCTGGGTGAATCGCCGATCGCATTGTTCGCATTTGTGCGGTTTTACTCCCTTATGTATGTCCATGTGCCTGCGCAGATGCGATGCATTGGTGAATCGTCGATCACATTGTTCGCATTTGTGCGCTTTTACTTCGTTGTGAGTGCGAGTGTGACTGGCGATGGACGATGAGACGGCAAAGCTACGTTTACATATTAAACATGTGAAGGGTGTTTCATCTGAATGTACCTATAAAGTGAATAAACAAAACTAGACGTTAGTATAGTAAATAGTTAATTCAGTACCGTACTGCGTTCGCCGAATAGATGCAGTAAGTTCATGGCTATTATAGTCTGTCCGTAGATATAATAAAATGACTCCATAACGACCGAGGTCTATAGTCGTTAACACAGAGAGTGGTTGCATTGTCTTAGACTTACGGACCCTAATCGTTTACAACTGGTAAGGGCCGTAATGGGATGAATGGTGCGTTAAACTTTCATTACGTTTACAAAACTACCCACCAATTTATTGTAAGACTGACCTGTTAGAACCACCCGTTGAGTTTATAGCCTTTCCTACTGGGAGGCTTAGGTAATCATTTTATTATATCTATGGACAGACTACAGCGGTTTGATTACGCAGTACATTGTGGGGGTCAACTAGTTTCAAAGACATTATAAACACGTACGAGAATTCAAAGAGATGAAACGATGTCGTTCAACGAGTTCTATGTAATCGTAGTTTTGTGCGGTGCTAACCCGTATCGAATAATTTACTTTCTTTCGGACACTAACATAGGTATGCGTATGTGTAAGGGAAGTAATTTTCAGAAAATCAGTTGCTAAAATAGGCACTTTTATTTGATTTTAGTTTAGGCAAACGTTGTAAAGCGTGGAGCTTCAACTCCCTATCTATCCCGAAAATATTTTTGTGTGCGGTATCGGAAAGTTATGTGACTTGACACATCAGATTCAAACTTAATTAATCAAACTCATTTACTTACACATTCTGTGTGAGAAATAGTAATTTCTTCATTATTGCTCGTTTCTTCTTTTTGCATTCCTTCTTTAAGTATTCTTTCCTCAACACTAATTTCTGTTCCAGAAACAACCATTTCCAATTCGTCAAATTTGCTGATTTTCTCATTTTCCATTTCTTCTAGAAATTCTCGTCCATCAATTATAATTCTGGTAGGTGCAATACTTATTTCTTCAACTTTTACGTCAACGTTTGTTTCGTCATTCATTGTGTTTTTCAAATAATGTCGTAAATTTTCACTTGCCTTGTTACACATTAGAATGAATTTGTACACTTCGATAGTTTTGTCATAACACATGGTGCACACCATTTGTGTTTGTGGGCCATTATAAAAACGAAACTGCAAAAATATGAACTTGCATTCCTGTTACAAATTATTTCTAATTAAATTACTTACGTTTGAAAAGGTCTTAAGTACTTGCAATACATTCATAGGGGATTCCAATTCTTTTAACGTAGAAAATATTGAATGACTATCTGTACCATTGAATATCACATGACAAATTGTGCACAATTTATCAATGCCGTGAGTGAAAAATGGATTAGTTGATAAATTCATCTTCTGCAAACAATACTGCTTCGGTCTACGTCGCGATGCTGAAGAACTGTTCTTGATGCAGATTGCAGTCTTACAATTTACCTCAGTTTTTTTTTTTTTGACTGTTTGTTGGTTGAGGTTAAGTGACAGCTCCCCGGGCGGCGTTGCGATAAGCCACAGCTGGAGCGCGTTCCGATTTAGCGTACGGGGTTGTTGCGAGGGTGAAGTGAGGATAAGTAAATTCTCTCCATTCATGAACGGTCAAGACGTAAAATATGTCTATCCGATTCAAAATTGTTAAAGAGGTAGAAAATTCTTTTGAATATTCATCGGAACACTCACACATTGATTAAATAAGTGAAATAAACTCGTAGTTCGTAAACTGGAAATTTAATAAAATTTAAATTATACATGTTCTTACCAGTTTTCAAAGGCTTATAGCTACTACGCAAGACGAGCGACTTTCAACCCAGCGCGCCCGGGCGTCGACCAGCTCGTTCTGATACACTCTCGGTGAAACGCCTCAGGCGTTCAGATTTAACGTCCGGACGATAAAATTTCGTACCAGTCGAGACTGTGTTGAAAGTCGCTCGTCTTGCGCAGTAGCTATAAGCCGTTGAAAACTGGTAAGAACATGTATAATTTAAATTTTATTAAATTTCCAGTTTGCGAATTACGAGTTTATTGATTAAATAAATCAATGTGTGAGTTTTCCGATGAATATTCAAAAGAATTTTCTACCTTTTTAACGATTTTGAATCGGATAGACATATTTTACGTTCTGCTCGTTCATGAATGGAGAGTGAATTTACTTATCCTCACTTCACCCTCCCAACAAACACATCTGCTGAATCGGAACGCGCTCCAGCTATGGCGTATGGCAACGCCGCCCCGGGGAGGTGCCGAGCCTTGTGCTTATTCGTGGCTTATTCCGAGGTTTATTATCAAATGGGTGAGGTGAATTTGGAGGTGAATTGTAAGACTGCATCAAGCAAAAACTGTTCTTCATTATCGCAACGTAGACCGAAGCACTATTGTTTGCAGAGGATGAATTTATCAACTAATCCATTTTTCGCTCACGGCATTGATAAATTGTGCACAATTTGTCATGCGATATTGAAAGATACAGATAGCACTCATTCAATATTTTCTACGTTAAAAGAATTGGAATCCCCTATGAATCTATTGGAAGTACTTCAGACCTTTTCAAATGTAAGTTATTTATTTAGAAATAATTTGTAACAGGAATGTATTTATATTTTTGCAGTTTCGTTTTTATAATGGCCCTCAAACACAAATGGTGTGCACAACGTGTTATGACAAAACTATCGAAGTGTACAAATTCATTCAAATGTGTAACAAGGCAAGTGAAAATATACAAAATTATTTGAAAAACTTAGAAGCAATTAAGACAATAAAAGAAGAAGCTGATGTTAAAGTTGAAGAAATAAGTATTGCACCTACCAGTATTCTAATTGAAGGACGAGAATTTCTAGAGGAAATGGAAAATGCGAAAATGAGCAAATTTGACAAATTGGGAATGGTTATTTCTGGTACAGAAATTATAAGTGAGGAAATAATACTTAATGAAGAAATGGAAAATGAGGAAATTAAGGAGACAACTGAAGACCAAACAAACATTGGTGTAAAAGTTGAAGAAATAAGTATTGCACCTACCAGACTTATAATTGATGGACGAGAATTTCTAGAAGAAATGGAAAATCAGAAAATTTGACGAATTGGGGATGGCTACTTCTGGTACAGAAAGTAAGATTGAGGAAAGAATACTTCAGGAAGGGTTGGAAAAAGAAGGAACGGGCAGTCATGAAGAAGTGACTATTTCTCACACAGAACTACTAACTGAAGAGAAAACAGATTGCAGCGATATCGATAATCAGGATAATCTCAGAGTAGATTTGTG
>JARJEB010000513.1:0-12589 GCA_030264535.1 Liometoxenus newtonarum
TTAATACGCTCGGGCTTTACTACACTCGGCTCGCTTCGCGTCGCCTCGTGTCGTAAACTTGCCCTCGCGTATAATAGCCTGCATTATAGGCTCATTGAATAATATACTATTATTACATGTGCATGCACGACGACGATGGCGAAATTCTCTCTGCGACCAAACCAAACGAAACTGGGGAATGTTCCAATGTGTTCGAATAACTATTCGAAAATACGGTTTCTGTATATTTGAATATCACTGTGTGAGCTGCATGTGGAAATTTTTACTTCTTTTTGTTGTATTTGAATATTGCTTTACGTTTATAGTTGTATCGAATGTAATAAATTGACCGTAATTTGTTTCGTCTCGCTCTTTATTCTCACGTAGGTGTCTTATTGTTTCCTATACGAGAGGTAAATGTGACAAATTAAAAGTCTCTTTGTCTTGTGCTGGACAAAATTGTCAATTTTGATACACTTAACAAATAATAGAAAATTACGAAAGTCTTGTATATTCGTCCTAGCATTTTGACATGCTCGAAAGACAGGCGACAATGTCGTTATAAGCTCCAGCATCGTCTTGCTGATGTATAAAACAAAAGAATTGAAAATATAGCCTATATATAAGAGGGTAAAAAGCAGCACAACCACACACGACAATAAACCAACAAATAAGTGATAAGATCTCACCCGGCGCCCATTTATGGTTAAAACTATATACGTATGAATTACCAAGTGAGATAAGATGAGATTATTTTGGGAACTGTTACATTTCACCATTTCTTGTAATTATTATTGAGTATTAGTAGACATAACTGTATTAAAAGAACAAGCATATTATAGCCAAAAGGGATTTGAGCAGAAAATTTAAAATTTGCTGTGACAAATAATGAAATGAATGTTGTTTTTATCAGATGATTATTACTCGAGCCTCGGTTTGTGTTTTGTTGGCCTCTTGTTTTTATTTTCGTAGGATATACATACATATATCGCATCACCTTCTGAAACAGTGTAACTTTGTCTTCATATACAATTTATTCTTTCGTTCGTTTCCCATCCGTAACTTCGGAGACTTGCTTGGTATCGTCTCCATTCGTCTTACTTCTGTTTTATTATTATCGTCTCGTCAGTGATTAAATGACTTGGATACAATGAGTGCGATTTGGTAAGTGAATATTATTCACTATCAGATGGGCCGTGTGCCATGCATCGTTGTCCAGGACCTATCTTATTTGTAATGTGCATATTTAAACCCCGAGTCAGTGGAATAATTATGCTTTACTCGTCGCAGTTTAATTACAATTAAAATTACCACGAAATGAAACAATGGTGTGGTGAATCCACAAACAAGGAGGTATAATTTCTGAGAATGTCATTTCAAGCGGCTATATAGCTTGAGTTGAATTGAAAGTTGACGATTCTGGAAGATTAACAGGGATGAGTAAAAAATTTTGTTTCGTCATAAGTATATTACTCATAGATAATTTTTTGCAACAAAGCAAAACTATTTCCTTGTGGGCATGATGCAGACAATATTAAATTTTCAATAATTGAGGGTCGTTTTAAGAAATATGTACGCTTCTAAAGAATGTCGCCTGGTGCTCAATTTTGTATAAAATAAATACGTCTCTGAGTGTAGTTGCTGTTAGCGTATTCCGCGTGATTAACTGGAGTACATAGCTGTAAATGTACTTTTTGCTAAATTATGATTGTTTGTTGTTAGCGAGAAGCGAGAATCGAATCGATTTTCGATTCGGGGCCACGAAGTAACATTCATTCAAATGCGCTGATGCATTTAATTGTAATAGCGCGCTTCGGTTTGTTACAATTTATAATATTCAACTATTGTTTCACGTTATTCAAACAGAGAAACAATGATATTCCTGATGCTGATATCAAATCGACTAAAAGGTGAGAACAGAACTCTGCAATTTTCTCTGACCTGCGTTGCAACGTGTAGCGTGATGATGATGATGAAGAAGAAGAAGAAGAAGAAGAGGTTCAAGCATAATCCGCAATATTGTAATACACGTCTTGAACACAGGAGCATGGTAATCCAAATGCAAAACGAAACGAGAAACGAGCTAAAGTTGAACCAACAGAAACGATCATTGAACAGGATGGATATACGTTTGTGTGCTATATACCTATATATGCATAAGCATAATATGTAATGTAAAATTATGTGTGTTTCGTGGGCCACGGCGCATAATATTCATTTATATTCCTGTGATGCCTTGCCATTGCCACGATGCACTTATCCAGCGACGAACAACCTCAATCAACTTAAACAAGCCGGTACCTATCGCACGAACCGAGTAATGTTTGTACTTGTTTAACGAGAAGTAAGCACATATGCATTTTGATTGAACAGGCATTTTTGAAAAGAATATGACTATAAACTACATAAACACTCAGTTTATATTGCTATAGATACTAAAGAATTAAATAAGTACTTACTTATTTTTCAAACTCATTAATGTATAGGCTGGTTGGTATAGAAAAGAATTCTCTACATGTGAAGTCGTGGATTTTTGATCGTTTGATTTAAGTCCTGATTAGGTTTGGACAAAATTCGAAAAAAAAGGCACAGAATAAAGAGTCAAAAACATGAAGACAACGGTTTTCTTAAAGTCTCGGCCCGCCCGTGCAGACGCAGGCTATTATTTTTTGATAATGCCTCCTGTACGTTGTACATCATTATTACTGAGACAACCAGGTAGATACTGATGTATACCCTATATGCGAGTGCAAGTTACATATAATGCAAGTTCGTATAAAGTATATAAGTATATAAAAAGCGTGGTGCACTCCACTCGCACAGACCGCGCGCAAAACGAGCACGGAATCTTAATTGAATCGAAGAAATTCCAAACCTACACTTTCGCACATAAAACAAAACCCACTAAAAAAAACGAACAAAAAAGAATTCCGTTCAACGTATAGATGATACAATGATACAAAAGGATCCTCGAAAATGTCATAATATTTGGAATAATTCGGTAACGAATGTGTGTGTGTATGTGTGTGTGTTTGTGAATGTAAGCGCATCATTCATAAGAATAAAGAAACAAGGAATCACAACATAGTATTCCTACATCGACAGATTCTAAAACATAATCTGAACTTGATTGACCCTAAACTTGTGTGCTCAGCCTCAGTATTCTACCACTCAGTCCGTTTCAGGTCTCTTCAATCCGAGTCAAAGTGGTGTTTGTGTTGCTTTGGCTAGTTGGTTTGTATCTTGTTATAAAAGCAACTTTTGTATTCATTCATTCTCCGTTTGATTCTGTGACGAGTTGAAGGATTTAGATTGAGTAAAGAAAAGGGTCAAGATGCCGACGTCTTCGTATGAATACGAAATGCTTAAAATTTCCATGAGCAACGAGCGACGTGTGCGCATTTCGATTGCGTAATGTTGAGTTCTTTTTCTCTTATTTGTTCATTTTTTCTTTCTGTGGATGGATATAGGTATACTTAATCCAATCCACATCAGAGACTCGACACACAAGTCGTTGCTAATGGGAAATCATACGAACGATAATTATCACCTTATAAAGAGGATTTTCATAACTGTTAGTTGAATAGTTGCGCGCAGTAAAGCGCGCACTTCTTACTTTATTTGTCGCGAGGGCTGATTCACTACGTTTAAGTATGTATACTTAAAAATAAACAAGTCAGGCAAGTAGACGAATCGGAAAAGAGAAAAAGTTGGTTGCTTTTGCGATGCTATTGCGCGCTCTTGAATTCCGTTTTATTACTATCAACATCGCCAAATTACTAATTGCTATCTGAAGCCTTTATATAGGGACGATAAAACAACAACAACAACGACTCATTAAGTTTGCTTTGTTCTGTGCATGTTCGTACGACTTTTTTTTGTTTCATTGGCCTGTATTTCCAAAATTAACGCAGAAAGCTCATCGTACCCTGGCAATGGCAAGTGAATTTAAAATGCTAAACGATGCACGATTATCTCGAAACGTATTTAGATAAAAATGGGCAAGCGCGAGCAATAAACTCGGAATGTTGTTGATGAGCGCATTTGTTAGACGCGTTATTTATTTATGCACATCAAACTGAAAGCATCGGAACTAAAAACTAAAAGCAATCGAGATAAATACACATAAGTCAGCAGAGAATAAGAGACGAGACGCCACACGCGCGCATGCATAATATGAAGATGCGAGGAACCGAGGAAGGTGTTGTGATAATTTATTAAATAAAAGTGTGATCGAAAGTGGCTCCATTGGCAGTCGAGATTAAGATATCTGAAAAGGAGCGTGATTTTAATATTCCAACTAGTTATGGAACTGTCCGCGCGCCGCGGGATGCTGCCCGTCATTCGATTTGTACAATGTTGTGGCTTCTCTTCGGGTTCTTCCATCGCAAGCAATCTTTTCCTTCCTTGTACATTGTTTTGTACTTTGAATTTTAACCGCGCGTCTCAACCCCCCATTCGATTACCAACAAGTGGAAATATTTTATCAGTTTGTAAGATTGGGTCTATCTTAATTTATTGTGCAATTAAAAATTACCGACATTTGTATTACACAGTATTACAAAGCCAAAGTTGCAAAATAATTGCATTTACTAAAACTGGTAAATGTCAAATGTCATCATCTAATAATTGCATTTTTTATTGTTATGTTTGGGATTATTTCTTTGTGTCATTTCTTTTATTGCATAGAAAATGTCCATTTACATCGCGAAAGTTGAAATATGATGTCATTCAATTCATTAAACTTTAATTAAGTCGCACCTACGTTAAAAAAAAGTCAATCAACTGGTAAATAAGACGAAATTTGTTCATGCCCTTTTGGTGCTTTTTCTGTTTTCACATTACTTAACAAATAATGAAAGGTTTTTGTTTGATTTAGACGCAGACGTTCCAGTAATTACCTTCAAATTTACCGTGCGTAGGCGTCGGCAAGTTTGTGAGTCTTGTTAACTTTGGTGTATGATCGCATAAAATTTAAATTAAACAACATAATACTGGGAAAGAGTACAATGATGTACTTGCATTAAATTAAATATACCTGACGTTCACGCACTTTGACAATTTGTATGTACTTTTTTTGGTTTTTCCTTGTTACTCGGTAACGATCTTTCATGTTATGTTGAAGGCAAGTCGAACTGTAATTAACTTCAGTAACTAAAAGTATCCGGTGTGTATGTATATTTTATAAGTAGACGCCAACGATTCCTATTTGAAATATATTTATACAGAAATTTTGTATAGGCAAATGTGGAGGTTTTTATAGTTTTTTTTTTAGCTTAAACAATCACCGAGTGTATATGATTAGTGTAATTATTTTATAATAAGATGTGACACGTTTGAAGAGCACCGTTCAATGCGTATAAACAATGGACTAGCACTATAGAGCTTTGAAATTTCATTATAAAAATAAAGATAAGATAATACATCCATCGAATTGATATTTTAACTAGACAGACAAGATAAATTATAATTACCTCGTGTCTTGTTTCATTTTTATACTTACAGCATAATTAAAAGCGACTCTAATTAAGATAATATTCTTTGACTCTGAGAAAACAAATAAAGCCCTAGTTTTTTTTATTTTCAAATATCATCAGAAATCGAGAAATCAGATGCTAAATTGTGAAGCAAAAATCGAATACTATTCTGAGCAAATTTTTGTAAAAAAGTCACATGGATTTTTTTACTTACTTAAAGAAATTTGAAATTCAGTCAACGCAGTTATATTTATTTGGCCATTGGAGACGAACGATCGTTTCTTTTGCCTTGTTTTACTGTTAAAAAGGATTGATAATGCAACTCATGAAACAAAGTACTGCAAGTCTGTACAAAGTAAGGGGAATAAAGTGCAATTTTTCATTGAGAAAAAATTTCTTAGTGAATTCTGCGTAAGATCGCTGCGCAGGTCTGCGCAAGTAATTGCAACTTTAGTTTATGGTTATTGCAAACTTGGAAAGGAGAAAAGAAAAATTTCAGTGCTTTTTTTCATTTATAGAAGTAAGTTCAATATTTTCGAACTATAAAAACGCTAAATCCTAAACTTCTCAAGTTTAAATATTTTATTGCTTTGCACTTTTCATCAAAAATACGATTATTTATAGAGTTAGCAAATGGAAATATTTTTACTCAAAACAAAATATTTTAACTTTTGAGCAGTAAAGGACGGTTTATGATTCACATAGATACCTAATAGAACATAAATATTTGAATCGAAAATTTTCATGTTACGGTTTAGATTGGGGATTTTTTCCATTAACATAAGCGCTAACGCATAACCTAGAAATTTTTAAGGTTAATTTTTGACTTGTGACGACCATCTGTGTCCTCGTGCAATGTTATAAGTTATGTCATATCATGAACCAAGAGCGTTGTGTTTAAATCTTACGGTAAGTAATCTTGGATCAGTTGAGTGGAGGTACTTTAATTAAGATGGAAACTCAATTTTACTGCATAAAGAACTTTATTTGGATAATACGATCCAAATAAAGTTCTCCATGCTGAAGTTGTAAGCAGTAAAATTGGGTTTCCCTCTTAATTGAAGTATTAAATGTGAAGAATTATTTCTTAAGTTAAAATCTAATATTATGTCAATCATAAACCGGCCTTTATAGTTGTGTATGTTTTGAAAGCATCAAAATTGGAAGTAACACATGCTAAAATAAATTTGATATTAATTTAACATGCATTAGTGCATCGTTTTTTTTTTATCACATCAAGTTTTTTCACGATACTAATTTTCAGTTCGTTATTAATTGAAATTATCAATTCGCCGCGCACGGCGCTGTATCCACATTTAAAGTTAACCGATAGCGATGTAAATGTGAATGTGCGAATGAAATGTGCATTGCAGTAAGTACATTGACTGATGTGCAAATAGTGTAATTTGCATATTGCGCTAAAGGCATGCCAAACAACTTCGTCTACATCTACTTAACCTGTCTATAAATTAAAACACAGTAACGTGAATCGACATATTTCGTCTTGTTATAAACTTTAAAATGTATTCGTAGGTATATAAAATCAACAAAACAAAACAAGGCAAGACAAGACAAGGAAAAAAGCTGCACCCGTCATTAATTTGAATAATAAAATGATTAATTTATCATATTGAATTTTGCAAATCACCTATCTTCAAGGTGTACCTATATTAAACCTGAACCTGAAGCATTTTAATACTTTGATTTTGACGATTTTTTGATGCGGTCTATAGTCAAGGTGCGCAAAATAAATCGATCATGAATGGCAAAGCGCGTCCGGCTCATTGACTAACAATAAAATAATTTGCTGAATGTGAATGCGTTCCGATATCCATTCCTGTCAAAGTTTAATAGTCCAACAACTACCTATACATAGATATCTACAATGCAAAATACCTATGTATCTATTGAAGGCATGCAATTGTCCTCATCTAATTTTAATATCGTGATCAACACAACATTGAAACATCGAAAGTGACTGAGTACACATGCACGCCAATTCTTCGACGAAGAAGTGTTGCAACGAAGTGGTGTCGTTAACAATATCCAAACAATCGATTGATCTATTGCCGTCCGTTTCGTATCACAATGAATTGCAATGCAATTCTGATGTCGGTGTGTTCCTGATGTGCATGTGCATGTATTGTTTGACTCCGACTGACATTGCCTGACTGAGTGAGTCATTTCTGTAATCATTGCGCATGCCAAGGAATATTATGTTATTGCTCACTTTAAATTTAAGACAGTCGACGGTTATAAGTAAGTAAGTATAGTAAAAACAATTTTTAATGATTTATTATTGTACTCTTGTACTTGGCATATCTTTCTTTAGGCATGTAAAGGATTTTTGCAAATCAGTTTGTTCTATACGCGCAACCTTTATGACGATTCATATTTAATAAACAATAAATTATGCCCACGTGCAAAAACTATACCTAGATCGGTGAACGAGTAAACGAAATTGACATTAAGTGCGTTAGGTCGGTTGATAATTAACGCGGTTTTCCCCTTACCTTCAAGCGATATTTGAAAATAACGCTGACATATTAACTACTTACAAATCACTTAACGATCTAGTAGAATCATAGTAAATTAGTTTAATAAATAATTGAATAATAATTTCCTCATATCAGGCTGCATTCCAAAATTGAAAATTGCAGTGCAGATATTGCGGTTTTATAAAACGCACGCAACACATGATAAATGTCTAATTGAAATTAATTAATTCAGTCAGTCAGATGATGATAATAATATGGGAATGTCGACGTTTCCTGTGCAATTACAGTGCGCCCCTAACTATGTTTGTTTTGAGCATTATCAAGGCAAGAAAAGCAGCAAACGAAGGAAAGGACTGAAGAAATAGGCTGAATAGCAATGATAAGTAAAACTAACAAGCGCTATTCCGCTATACTCGTTACATCTTACATTTCATTTTAATATACTTAATGTAATTTCAAATCACATAATTAACCATATAAAGTTGTAGGTATATAGGTAGTTGCATAGAATATTCAATTCTTGCAAGAATTGACGAATGAGAAACGTTGAGATAATTTCTTTTCCCTATAATGTTTTATATACTACTTGTTTATACAGAACCGTATTTATTCGTAAAACTAATAAAGTCAAGAAAATGATTTGATTTCGTTTTCTATTGCTTTTATTAATTTATCAATGGAGGCCCTACCTGTACATGTATGTTTTTAATTTCTTTGTAATACTTACATTCTTATTAAATTCCACGCCTCAACGTTCTGTCGTAATTGCAACCATCTAATATAATTGTGGCTTGTTATTATTATTATTATTAATCTTAGTTCAGAAATATACAACTCGAATATCTGTGATTATAATAACTGTTGCAGAATGGAAAAATAAATTGTTTAAACGCATCGCATGCAGTTCACTGGAATATGTTCGACGCACGAAGATTATCAAGATTCCTCCTTCTTTTTCTTTCTTCATTTTTGTAATGTTTGTAAGTATATATTTTTTCATCATTTTGCTCACTTTTATAAACATCAAGAAAGTGCTGCACTAAAAACTAGCGAGGTAAATAATTTTTGGCAAATTGTCGACGATAGTTTCGTTCTACAATAAACAAATCATTTTCTTATTATAGAACGACGACGACAAAATAAGTGAATTGACACTTTTTCACTCATTTCCAAATCATATACAAAAATTACAGTTTTTGTTGTTCACTTAAAAGCCTTAAAAGTAATAAGTTCAGTAGTTGTTAAATAAGTTGGAAGTCGTCCATAAGAAATGTGTTGAGTTGTGTGTGAACGTGATTTGTACAAACAAAAATTTTCTTTCCTTCCTCTTTATTTTATCCTTAATATATTATCTAAATATACCTACACAAATGGTGTGTGTTTAATCGTTTAATGTCTAAACTCTAGACTTCAGAAATGCGAGTTTAAATATTTATTGCATTTTAACCTACCTTCCAAGTATCGATTTTCAATAGTCGTAAAGCTCTAATCTCTAAACGTTTAAGCTTGAAATTTCAACACGAAAATGTTTTAGTTTTGAGTTGTGCACGCCTTCGTTACAATAAGCAGTAAAATAACAGATGTGAGAATAAATGACGCAAAAACAGGGAAAGAAAAACTCCATCGCTGAGCTATTTCAAATCTACTGGAATGAATATTAGAAGAAACGCAAACAAAAAGTACACGTACTTGACTATTGATGATGATGATGATCGTTTTTGTTGGTGGGATTTATATTACTAATATTTTATATGTACGTTATTATATTAGGTTTTATTTTTGTTGAGTTGAAATACCGTTAAACACCATCGGAATTTGCTGCATTATTTTGATCGTACTATTAGTTTCCGCATGCGCATCGCTGACAAACCCAAACAAAACAACAAAAGTACTGTCTTGAAAGCACCTGCAGATTTTCTGATGACACAATGTTTTTCATACTATCCTTATACACTTATACGATGTCTAGCCGTAAATTAACAAAAGAAAAGACAATTTGATTACAACTATAGGTACGATTATATATTAATGTAAATGCAGTGTAATTTTTAGAGATTTTTTACGACTTGTATACGACTTTTTGCCTCTAACCATCACTTGAACACTTTCCTATTTAGATCCCTGTTGTTTATGCACGTAACGTATCAACCCTGGATGCGATGCGACTCGTTAATGTTGAAATAGAATGCCGCGACTAAGCCGAGATGCGACTTGATATATTGTTTATATGTGTTAATTTCTTAATTAGTATTGATGGGAGTATCGCATGTTCGTTAATAATTTATTCGATTCGTGTATCTTGTTTCATCGCGTTCGCATCTCGTGATGAGGACTCTGCAAATTCCCCTATATTGGCGACTATACATATTAACATCCCAAACATCGATTCAATTTTTTATTCCATTTTTAGGGATAAATTCAACCGTGGAAAAAAAATGAAACATCGTCAAAGATAAACTAGTAAATAAACACGTTTGTAATGAATAACAATAATAGTCAACATTATAATATGCATATTTGCAGAACAGTGTCGTCATTAGGAATGAACGTGACCACTTTCCCTACCAAATAGATGATAATCTATTAAAGGCGACGGCGTCAGAATGAATTAGAATTGAGAGAATATGCAACGAGATTGTAAGTACGAACCGGCCATTGAACAAACTATGAAATGCAAAATTGTTTCGTATTTGTATATCCTTCGTATTATCTTAATCAAACTAATTGAATGATGTTTATCAAATAATTGAGTCAAAATAATTTATTGTTGAACGTCAAAAGAACCATTTTCATTCAATCAAGACGCGCATGTTGTGATTGAATTGAATTAATAACGACAAAAGAAAGAATATCAAACTATCCTTTTTTTCAATTTCGTTTTATTACTTATTTTATACTCTTGTTTTCGACCTGATGTATTATAACTTTGGCTAACTTTCAGATTTTCAAAAAGTTGTCTCGTTAATTGAAAATAGTCAAAAAATTGTAATTTCCAATAACTCGAAAATTTCCAATGGCACGTTAAATTGACAACCAAATTAGCAGTTCCGGTTTATCCGGATGTGACATAACTTCTTGGGCACACCGCACACCCAAACTCACTCTCCACAAGTAACAGGAGTTACTCCGTGTAACTAACCGCATCATTTATTCTTCGTCCCTATACTTAGCAAGCAAATGCTATTGTGTTATTATGATACGATTAGATTATTTATTTTTATTTTGTTTATACATACCTAGTGCACTTTATTATAACAACAATGTAATCCGATTTTGTTGTGCGTACTTCATGTTCATACAAATATAAATTGAACTATTAAAACGTCAAAACAAGTGAGGAATTTATTATTGACAGCGCGATAAATAAAATTCGGAAGAGTTATGACTTAGTAACGAATCGTTCAACTATTCATTTGACCTACGGGCAACCGCAAATAAAAATATTTGCCAATAATTGAACAAAAATAATTAAAAATCAATATTGCGTTTACAGTTTGAGTCGAATGGAAATATTTAAAACATTTATAAAGCAATTAGCAATTGCAAATATTAAATCGATTTCCATTCGTTTTCAGGTATAAATGAAAGATCGAAAGCAACATACCATGGAATAAAAACATCAAAAAAATAAAATAAAAACAGAAAAGCGATAAAACACTAAAACTCAATCGACAAGTACAAATATGGTAAGTGAGGCGATGCCACGTAACGGTCAAAGCGATAAATAATGCAGAAGATGAAGAAGACTCACCTAAAACAAGCAGACGACTAATTAGCAAGGCAATAAATTAATGCACATATTGATTGCGTGCTTAATCAACTCACGCGTTCTACGGCACTTTTCCTTTCTACCTATACTTACTTCTTCTTTTTTCCTGATGGTGATGGTTCTTTTATATTTGATATTCACTCAACCAAAAAGCAATCATAAAAGTATAGAAAAAACTAACGAAAAGTGCTATAATGCGATAATGTCGAGATTATAAAAATATAAATCAAAAAGTTTGAAACAATTTGCTAATATAATTTTAACATTTATAATTATGTAAGTAAGTCTATTAAAATTTATGTTACAGCGCAAAGAAGTATACTTAATATTGTTTAACATGTAGAAATATTAAATATGTTCGTAGACATAAAATAAATTCCATTTTACTTAAGACAAGAAAATGTTATTAAGATTTCCTCATAAAATTAACGTGTGTTTAACTGCCACATTGCTATATTTATTGGTTCAATAAAATGTGTCCAACGTGTTAATCTGTACCTTCATACAGGCCATTTGATTCATATCAATATTTACTGTTAATATTTGTCTTATCTGCAAATTTGTATACAGGAGGAAACAAAATAAAAGTGAAAATTTCGAATAGTGGTCTAACAAGGTAATAAAATGAAAAGTTATGCAAATAAACAATTTCATCGACAAACAACAACCAGTACGTCAGAGAAATATTTAATAATTAATTTTAAATTATCTTGTTATATGTAAACAAAATACGCAACATTAATTATGAAGGAAATAAAATAATAGTATATTATTCAATGAGCGCATATGGAGGCTATTATACGCGAGGGCGAAGTTTACGTAGCGAGACGGTAGTCGAGCGGAGTAAACACCCGAGCATATAATAG
>JARJEB010000517.1:0-27749 GCA_030264535.1 Liometoxenus newtonarum
TGTCTCTTAAGAAAATCTTAAAGCATTGTATATGATAGATATAGAAGGATAGATGCCTTAACGAACCGCTTTCAGTACTATAATGGCTTTATTATGAAAGCAAATTTTAAAAAAACCAAAAAATAATTTTTATTTCTCACTGATATAGACATATTTTTGACAGGGGTCAGAAAAATGGCAGCCATGGGGTAAGGTCACACACTTCCTGTGCTGCTGTGCTTAAATCATTCAGTCTAATCCATGATCGCCATTTTTACCTGACTAGGGAATTTTGTATTTATAGTAAAATTGTTGGTAACACTGTCTTTAATATTTATCATCTTCGTCTATCAGCATCCTCTAATTTAATACCTTAATCAGTGTCCCCAACCTGTCAATGCCAAATTGTAGGTTTTATTCTTGCATTTTAAAGCACGAATGCTTTAAAACTAAAAGAGGAATTTTCATTTCTCACTGATATAGTAGACATAAATATTTTATATTATATATTCTGTCTAGGAATGGAGTTATAAAAGAAAATCTTTTTTGGTTAAACATCAAAGTATTTATCAAAAAATGTCTTCTTAAACAATTCCTAAAAGTCTTCTATGGAAGTTTTTAGTCTAAAAACATATGAATTTATTTTCCAGTCTCGAAAGGGAACATAAAACGTTTACTTTAAGGCTGTTTCACATTGTTACTTTTCCATTCCTGAAAGTGAACAAGATGTTGTTCAGTTCCTGCAAGGCCATATTCCTGTCATTTTTTTTTGAAATTTGCCGCCAGGGATTGAATGCAACTGCAATTAGTGACAACCAAAAAGTTACTAAAGGTTACTAGTAACCAACTATAGTAACTAATCGAAACACAGCCAAAATGGCAACCCACCATGCTTGTGTATGGAGGTTTTATCTGTACTTGGTAGCCATGTAGCGCATGCGCAGATTCATACTTGAATGGAATCTTGAACGAAAAATAGGACGAAAATATGACCTTGAACAAACTGAACAGTATTTTGTTCAGCTTGTGGAATGGAAAAATGATTGAAAAAGTGACAATGTGAAACAGCCTTTAGACTTTAGAGTTTATACCACAAACAAGCTTGTCAAAAAGAAGATTCTTATCTAGCATGATTTATCCAAGTCATGACATCAAAATTCTAAAAGAAATAAACGGATATAGGAAATTGGTAACTATTGATTATGGAAAGTAACGCGGAATGTTTTTGTTTGACTGTTAAAATTTTCGTGAAATGGGTCGCTGTACTTTGTTCTTGTTCCATTATCGATTGATTATGTTTTGCAAACAAAAAGAGGTGATTTATTTGCATCTCCATGTAATTTATAGTGTATAATGTTAAAGTCTATTATAGCTAAAGAAGAACTTAATACAACTTGATAAAGTTAACAATTTTATTTTCAAAAAGTTGAGTTAGCAAAAAGTTGATTATTAAATCCTCATCAACATGACGCAAGGTTTATTTACGAGTTTATTTTAGATTCATGTCATAAATTCATCAATTTATAAATAAATATATCCTACATGTGGACGAATTTTCATGTAAATTCTGAAAATAACTTAAATTAAAAAAATAGAAACCTTTTTTTCATTATTAGGTACATTCCGACCATACCGAAGTTATATGGTTAGGAGAGATTTGTTTTCGGTAACAATTTCAAAGTTCCGTAGTAGAACTCGTCAATCGTAAAAGATATCAGTGCATTAAACTCGCACCGTACCATATTCATCTACGATTGAATTCATAGAAATCGCCAAACGCAAAAGTAATTTTGACAGGAAAGTGGAAATTGCACAGAAATTTAGTGATATCAAAATGTAATCAATGTCCCTTCCACTTTCCGATCAAAATTACTTTTAAGATCGACAATTTTTATGAAATCGATCGTAGTGGATATGATCGGAAAGTTGTGCGATGCGAATTTAACGCACCGATTTTTTTTTTAATCTAGATATACCCATATTTTTTCTGACCTCTGTCGTTTCCTATTTCTGTTTGTGTGTAGTTCTATAAGCTTATATACAAGACTTTATGTTAGTTTGTAGATAGGTACATACAATCCAGTGTGGTTTGTGTGGTTAGTTCGTTGGCAGTTTGCCCTGTTTCCCCCGAGTGGTTGTCACTGAAGCAGTACTAAACGGATACGTAACCAACAACCAACAGTATCACAGAGAAGAACAACATCAAATCATGTAAATCATAACATGACGTCTAGGACGCTATGTCCTGACTAGGACGCAATGACAATGTGGTGATAAATCTACGAGTCCTATTATTATTATTATTATTATTATTATTATTATAATTTCTATTTCTGTATCTCTTTCTATTTATATTTACTGTAATTCGATTCAGGATGACTAAATCCTCGAACATTTAAATGCAACCAAATCGTGTCAATTGTCAAATAGTGTCATAATCTAAAGAACTTACGAAAAAAGGACTTCTTTGTTTCATTCACAATACGCTATATTTATTAATAAAAAATATCAAATATAAAACCAGTTGAATAAAAAAAAAAGAAAAGGATCACATACGTAAAGCGCTTCTAAGCAAATATGAGCCCCGGAATTTAAAGTTAAACACTTTTCTTTGAACCAATCACAGAGAATTATTTTAATGCCGACACTCAATAATAAAATCACGAGATATCGGTGACGTGCGTCACAATAATCACTTTGTTGAGTTGATTTTAAGTTGTCAAGGTACATGTTCAAAATTCGCTGGAGTGTACTTTTGCAGCAATCGTAGCCGTAGGCAGCACTGAACACGCCCACCAGTCTCGTGTTTGCTTAGAACGACTGTAAATACCTAGATACATAAATTGGTTATAAATATATTAATATTGCATAATTTATTATTTTAATACTTTTGTTTATTAATTTCCAAAAATTCGATTAAATTTGACAAAATTATATGTTCAATACGCTCGAGAAAGAAGGTATGTTTTGGTACTTAAAGTGTCTAAATATAGATCACATCCAAAGAATTGGAAGAAATAATAAACATATTCCAAATGTACACCTTCAAGTAAAAGTTTCCACGTTTCTTGTTTTCTACAAAATGGAGTTAGAAGTTATGTGGTTATGGCGTTTTGATATCACTAAATTTCTGTGCAATTTCCATTTGCCAATCCAAATTGCGTTTACGATCGACGACTTCTACGAAATCATACTGTATATGGTCGGAAAGTTGTGCGGTGCGAATTTAACGCACCGATTTTTGTCTCTGTAACTAATTTCATCATATATAGTTAGTTACACTAACTATCGGCAAGTTGTGCGGTGTCCCACACCGTATTTTTCTTAAAACATTTTTTTGTGGGACGCATACTTTGCGATATATTAATTTCCAAAATTCATACGTTACGATGGTGATGAATCGTTTAATCTTTGTGTTCTTTAGAATTTAACTAATCAAATTGCATTTATAGCCAGCAATTAAGGGTCCCTAACAGAATTTAGTCATGATCTTACAATCATGTTCACCCCCGTCGTACTTCAAACACATTCATATTTTAAAAATATTTGTGACACCCAAAATCGGCTCACGATCCACTAGTTGGTCACGACCCATATGACATGACTTTGAGAACCCCTGTTCTAATACATTCAACACCCCATCATGAGTTGCTTATATGTGATTAAAGTAATAACCAATGTGAAGAATAGTATATTATTATATGAGCGATTATGATAGCCATTACTCACGAAGATGATGTTTGACCCCATGAGCCGATAGGCGAGTGGCGCAAATTCATCTGAGTAAGTAATGGCCATAATCGCGAATATAATACTATGCTTTTTCTACACCTTGCACTATTTTTAACATAAAATACAAATTGGGATTTCTCAACGAAATTGACAAGTGAACCAATATGGCCGGCGATCACATACAGTTTTGACAGTATTTATCGGGTTGCTATGGTTGCTTGGAGATTTTAGATCATATAGATCAAATCGATCGGTCACTTCAAATTCGTTAAATCTTGTTGAACTTTGATACGCGATCAATGTATTTAATTGCAGTAATTTCTAAAAATCGTGAGTAATGTAAATCGATTACTCATGGTAGTGAGTAATGAAAATTCATTACTCACGGTAGTGAGTAATAGGTACCATTAATCACACAAAAAATGCTATAATGACCATATAACTAAATAGGTGTAGAGAAATTTTTTTTTCTTTACCTGTGAATTAATTTGGAATTGTAGATGCTTCATTAATTCTTAACAATTGCAAAAATATTATTTTAGAAACTTGTCGCGACACGAAAAACACAACAAAAACAATTAAATAGAATCAGAATCACGTTACTAACATGTTTTCATTGAAATTGTATTAAATGATTAACTCAAATTACATTTTCTTTAGCCGAACTTTTACTTTTATATATAAAAGCTATTCTGTTTATTTTGTTTCAAATTGGACTTTAACTTCGTTTTAATAAAAATCTACACAAGTATTTTGCAAAACGTATGAAATATTTAGTTAATTTCGACGATACCGTAATTGAACTCAAATCCATGAAGCAAATTTCCTCCTTTTCAGTATGAACTATAAGCTCTAGTCTAGAGTTTCGAGTCATAGAATGTTATGTTATTATAGCGTAAGCGTGGTGTAGATTTCGAAATATTATGCTTTTTGATTGAACCCAGGGCCGTTTTATGCATTAAGCCACTATAGGTAGGTACTGTGTCTCTGCCTAGGGCAGCCTACGAACGGGGGTAAGTACAGTATTGGACAAATTGCCACGAAGATATAAATCCCGACAACAACAAAAATCATTTAAAATGATTAGATATACGGTCTTAGTGAGTTTAGTACCTTGGGTTGGACCTACGATAGATATAAGACGGTCCTGCTTTAACAGAATTGCAGTTTGAATGTTTGTAATTGTCATACTTTTAGTTTATTTTTATTATTATAAGCAACCGACTGACCGATATGTTGATCTGTAGACTTCCTGGTAATTATGTAATGAATTTCAGTTAGCACAACAGAAAAGCAATAAACAAACCATATTAGGATTAGAATCGGCTCAAATTCAGCATCAAATTAAAATATTTAGAGAAACATTGATGGAACTGAAGACGTGTGCCGATTTGTGAAGTTTAATCATAAAAATTGGCATTGGCAGCAAGCAGCAAATTTAGATATTTACACTTGAAATACCAAATTTCATTCACGATTTCATCATTTAAAGTCGAAATATTGTTATATGGACATTGGATCTGCAACAGTTTTTATTAAGCCTGGTGTGTGTCTTGGCCTATCTTAAAAAGGGTGTTCATATCTCATCTCATCTAAATAATTATATTTCGAGTTTACCTTGACAATCGTTTTGAGGTTATGATTAGGTTTCTCATTCTTTCATGGGATTTTCCCAAAGTTTTTCTTGTTTCCTGCGTTTACCTACTCTTTATCTTACCTTAAAGAAATAATTGAGACTTCACCATAATTCATTTCACATCACACATTTTTAAATCACAGATTATTGAATTTCTAATTAATTAACCGCAGATAATAATTAAACAGTCTTACGAAGGCTCAACTAATATAATCATTTATTTATATTTGTATTATTCTAGAGTTGAAGGTGCAATTCTTAATTAAACTTGGGAGTAGGAATAAAGTTATTTATATAAAAAATATATACAAAGATCACAAAATCATTATAATTATTAATTACTGGGGTCGTAGTTGATTGACATCTCAATTTGGCAAAGAGGTTATCGGATACGCATGTTGGTTACGTCACCAGTGATCGATTGATTACTATCGCCATCTAGTGCGAACAGGAAAATCATTTCGAATTACAAACGCAGAATTGAAGAAATCTTCGAATTTATGAGACTAGTTTGAACTTGGCGCCAACAAAATAGACAAATAAATAACAATACAATTCCCTAGAATTATTACTTCCGTTTTTTACATACCTTTCGTGTGCTTTCGGTTGTCAATTGTCAAACTGTCCTGTCAAACATCAAGTCAAAGCAAGAAGGATTTCTTCGCCTCGGCAAAATTTCATTTATCCTTGCACTTTGATTGCAAAAGTATCAGATAAATAATTGAAAACAAATGCTCCAGATGCATTAAATAAACATTTAAATGGATACATAAAATATTATCGTTGTTGATTAATTAGTATGTTACTGGCCGGTGCGTGAGGAGGATTCGGAATTAAATTAATAAAAGTGTACTTAGGTAATAATGGCTCCAGAACCAGGTAGAGATGCTCATAGTCCATGCTATTTCTGCTTTAAAGCCGTCAAATGGGTACCGGTATTGTTTATATTGTGCATAGTAATGTGGTCCTATTATGCTTATGTAGTACAACTCTGTTTATGTAAGTATTTCGATTTTATCAACAACATTTTAAGTTGTAAAGTGAACGTCATAAATTGATTTTAGATACGGTTGAATCGACTGTGGAATCGATAATTTACCTCATAGTCTATCATTGCTTTTTTATAATGTTCCTTTGGGCATATTTGCAAACAATATTCACACATATTGGAACTGTACCCCCAACGGTAAGAATAAATTCTACATGTTTTCAAGAACAACACAAAATAAACATAATTTCTCTGCAGTATAAACTTCCGGAAGGAGAGCTAGAAAGACTGACGCATTCCGAGAATGAAGAAATGCAAAATAACATACTGGAAAGGTTCAGCAAAGATTTGCCAAGTATGAATCGAACGATTGCTGGAACGCCGCGCTATTGCGAGAAGTGTCGAGTCGTTAAACCGGACCGAGCACATCATTGCTCCGTTTGTGGCGAATGCGTTCTCAAAATGGATCATCATTGTCCATGGGTGAACAACTGTGTCTGCTACACCAACTACAAGTTCTTCTTACTCTTCTTGGGCTATGCCCTTATCTATTGTATATATGTGTCGTTAACAACTTTGCAATACTTTATTGCATTTTGGAAGGTAATTATCGCTTAAATGATCAGCAATATAATTAAATTTAAAATGACTGTTCTAAGTATAATGACCCTTTCTGTTTCATCTTCTTTCTTTTGATCAGGGTCATCGACACAATAATGTGGACTCTTTGGTAAGAAAGCAGGCCACCGGTTTCAAAATTTTTGTTTTTTTACTAAAATGCACGTCCAATTATCTCACATCCTTTGATATTATTCTATCAATGAAAAGAAAGTCGGTTAAACTTGTAAATTTGAATTGATAAAGATTTATTGTTAGGAATATCAAGGAACTTATTAAATATTTACTGCAATCGTTTATTTATGCATGTACATTAATAATTTGTTTGTTTATAGGGTGGCTTGGATGGAATGGGTCGGTTTCACATTTTATTCCTGTTTTTCGTTGCTGTTATGTTCGCCATCAGTTTGGCGTCCTTGTTCTTCTATCATATTTATTTAGTTTCAGTTAATAGAACAACACTAGGTAAGTGTAGGACGAACTTATTCCAATCCAATACCAATACATTTTTTCAATCATTTCAGAGGCTTTTAGAGCACCAATATTTTATAATGGCCCGGACAAAAACGGCTTCAATTTAGGACGTAAAAAAAATTTCGCCCAAGTATTCGGTTCAACTCCAAAACTATGGCTATTACCCGTGTTTACAACGTATGTATATGCACAATTATTTTTATTTCTATTTGATTTAATTTAATAAGAAGCAACATAATTTTTAATTCTAAATCAGATTTTTGTTTTGCACATCGAGTTCTTCAACTCTGGAAAACTAAACTGTAAAAGCTTTTCATTCATTTTGTTTGCTAAATTTTGAATGTTTCTGTTTGGATTGAATCTTTGCATTGTGAATGAATTGTGTTTGAACAAGTTGCTAAGGAGCCTTTACCAACCATCACAAAACTGAATTTTCTTGCATATATATCACTCACTGTGAACATGTTATTGTGTTCTATTTGTAGTTCTGGGGACGGTATCAACTACCCCGTACGTGCACAGCTGACATCCGGCTCTTATCACACAATGGAGAACTCGCAGACCAGGTCAGAGACTTTGAGTCCCGTTTAGAGATACAGTATAGCCAGAATTAGTACTTTTGTTGGCCTTTTTTACTCATATATTAACAAACCACACCAAAATTATAATAACAGACAATACGTCCTCGTGGGATGTTTTGAATTTGAACGTTTTTGATACATCAGTACATTTAATACATCGACCGACTAACGAGAATATAATAATCATCAAACGATGTTGGCCTTACATTAATAATTAATTGCTCGTTAATTTAATTAATTGCATTGGCAAGTGCAATATTTTCAGTTTTTCCTTAATTCATTGTTTGTTATGACCATTATGGTGCTTTTTTGTTGCAAATGCAGATGTTTTGTATTAACCTGATTAGAGGCAAGTAGTTTTGTGAGATGTGAACGTTAGGAATTAATAATAATAATTTAACAACATTAATAACTTTAACCTCCAACCAACAATATGGCAACATTATTAGACTAATGGCAGCAATATAACTTACTTAAAAACATTGTCTCATTGTCATTGGTTTGGGGAAAAACGCACAAATCAAACTTAAATAAAAATACCAGTTAAGTAAATAAAAATGCACTGCCTCGACTCATTTTAATCATTTAATTTAATGAACACACGCAATTAACAATATTAATAAACTAATTTAAAGATTACACAATCATATTTTTATATTTGCAAATAAAAAAAATTGAGATTTAGATATGTTTTAGCAGTTTTCAATTTTTGCTATTGATTTGTAAACAACAAGCAGGACAAACGAAGAAATAAAAGAAATAAACAATTGCTTTGCATTTTTATTTATATACTTAATTTTAGTATTAATTTATTAGTTTTTATGTTTTGGGCAAATCAGCTGGAAGAAGATGGAAAGAAAGGATTTTCGTTCGATTTTACCGCTTTTACCGGAACATTTCTTGTAAATGTGATTAATCGTTTATGCCGTTATGGTATGGTTCTAGGACATAATATTTTGTTCAAGGGTCGTCCTTAGCAGCTGATCAAATGCAATTAGTACCACCACCACAAAAACGAATTAATTTCAACGTATAAATGTACATTATACTCTTAAATATTGTTGCTTTTTTATATAATGTTACTAAAAATTTCATGTCATTAGTGTTTTTATTTGTTTTGTGTTCTTTAATCTTTATTATTATCATTTAATCGATTTATAAGTATGGTAGTAGTTTGCGATTTGAAGATTGTGATAATATTCATTGTTTTCAGTTTGGGCGACGGATTGTCTTATGAAAAACGAACGCGTCAGGATGACATGGAAGAATTACTAAACGAAGTGCGATTTGAAGACGAATAGATTTAATCGGGGATTCAATCCCCATTCCTATTCCATTTACAAAAATTTACCGTTTACGTTAAAAAAACAATCAACGAATTCATCAAATTCCATTTATTTTTAATCGATTTCCAACTGTTTCTTCCAAGCATTTGATTTTTTTTTTAATTTTAGAATTATTGTTAAAATAAATTGTGATGATTGTTAGTGACCAAAGCAAACATTTTGGCTTATTCGTAATTAATTAATTTGCCAATTCAACATTTGTTTGAAAACATGAAAATAGTTCAAAGAATGAAATTTATTAATTTATACATGTAGGCACCAATGGCTAAAAGTTCAAGCATTTCAGCAACAAGAAGACAGCCGCAGATTAAGGCTAGATTTATTTACATCAACAAATTTCTTATTACAATACAATTCGGTTAATAGGAAACTTGTGTAATGATAAACATTGTTAATTGTAATTTTAGATGAGTATGACTATGATTTGTTATCAAGCAGGAAGTAATATATGTTGAAATGTATATGTAACAAAAAGACAAAGTGAATCTATAGTTATTTGTGTGTTATCGTTTTATATGTTTGTTATTTGTATATACATATATAATACTGCGTGTTACTTTTTATGTGATTTTTTTGTATAAATGTAATTAATATATGAGTATTGTTGTTGTGTTAGTTAGTATTTAACCAAAATATTCGACTTGTTTGTTTCTTAGAATTTATACCAACCAAAAACGTTTTCACTTTGTATGATTAATTCATAGTGATGAATTTTATTGTTTAAATAGTTGCTTTCCAACTTTTTTTGATTCGAATTATTTATTATTTAGAGTTATAATTTATACTTTCTGTAATTGTTTTCCGACAGATTGCATTAATTTCTAGTCGTTTATCAATAGAAATACTTTTTTCATTGTGTTCATCTAAGTGGACTATTAAATATTTGTATATTAATTGTTTCATGGTAACGGGAATACAGAAAAATTCTTATCAAGCACTTCAAAACTCGACGTTCACCTGTACTGTATTTTTATAAACGTTCATATGAAATCATCACTTTCATATCACCTCAAGTTATGTAGCAATTTATATTAAAAAAACAAGTTTAGATTGTTGTGTAAACTGTTTGTTTAATTATATCGGATAACAATATCAAAATATATATTTATTCTCAAGCTGCATTTATATATTGAACGTTGACGCAACTAATAAAATTCGACAAATTTTAATTGAAAGAAAAACGTAAATCCCGCGGAGACAATAGTCTCTATAGTGCGGATACTCGGATTAATAACTCATTATCGATAATTCGCTATAATTTCGTATTGATTGGGTGTGTGCTTGCATAAGTATAAGCTACTCATATTTTTTGTGTTCTCACTTTATATATGCTTTGTCCAATTCTTGTTCTTGGATTCATAAGAATATAAAAGTAGTCAAAGTCGTTTTACTTGGATACTTTTATGGAAGGAGCAAGAATGTAAAGTAAAGTCGTTGATTTTACGTAAAGTTCGAAAAGTGAAAGTAGAAATATTACAACATTATTACTTATTAACGCTAAATCTAATCAAAACGAAAAATGAATGTAGCGAATGTTCCTCTCGTTCCCCTGGTTTTTCACTTTTAATTTTAATATACACGACCTTTACAAACATAGTTTGAAACAAACTTTGCTTCTGTGGACTAAATGTTAACATTTTAACGGTTGTTTGTACTGAAAAAAGATAAATAAATTTTGTAATATTTCTAAATTATAATTTCATTGTACCTAGTCCCATGAATGGATAGATTAAACATAATTCGGATTATTTGTAAATTGCCACGACCCAAGAAAAGCGAAAACACGATTGCTGTATCCGCAATTATCCTGTTGTCAAGTGTAACATTTAAATCCATGCAGGAGTGGTTGAAAGTAAAATAGATCTAGTCCAGTGAGTTTTCCTCGTGGAACATGTGCTTTCTGTATTACGAGCTATCTTACCATGTCTCGAATCAAATCTGTTTATATATGAAATTTGCTCTAATATCACACTTTTTATAAATCAATTTTAATTATTTGATAGTAGTTTGTAAGTTAATCCATCTCTGCGTCTGCTGTCTGTCATTACAGGTTGGTTGCGTGGAGTACGGCTTGGCAGTTCCGTTCCAGCAGTGCTAGCTCAGGGCCAGTCAAGTCGACCGCAACCCAAACAAACTGCAGTGTCAAGTAATTCCATTCCAACACGTATTGTTGTTGTGTGGTGGTGCTTTTTTAGTAAAAAAAAGTACACGGAGGCAATTGAAATGTACGCTACAAGCAAGTCTTCACCGTCGTCATATGGGAGTAATGGCAACAACATTAATCAAAGCTCTAGGTGAGAGTGGTTCGTTGCTGGAGAGTGGAGAATGTTGTCGTCGTCGATTATTATTCGTGTTTGTCGCCCGTTCACCTTTCATTCATTCCGATAATAGCGATCTAGGTAGAGAGACGCGTACTATACCATCATCAACAACGACCTAGCATCGCCATCAACCTGATTATTTATTATTCATTTTAGTTTTGTGAGTGTGTGTTTTCGTTGTAACCGGCACCGTGTATCTACAATCATGGCACTAAGAGCCCTAGAGAAGAACACAAGAAAGATACTTGCCGATAATAAACAGGAACACCTGTTGATGTTCTACAACGAACTGGATGATGTTGCAAGAGAAAGGTATCTGAGAAAGTTGCTGGCGATTGACTTCGATGAAATGGAAAGGCTCTTCCTACGAGCGAGCGCCAGCAGTAACGGAGCCGTCGAACTACTTGATGATCTAATGAAACCGTTGTCCGGAAGTCAAATCGAAGCTGAAGAAAGATGCGGTGATGAAAAGTTGAAACTGTATTACAATCGAGGCTTAATGGAAATTGCGAATGGTCACGTTGGCGTTATTCTCATGGCTGGTGGTCAGGGCAGTCGGTTGGGTGTCAGCTATCCGAAGGGAATGTATAATGTTGGACTACTCAGCAATAAAACATTGTTTCAACTGCAGGCTGAGAGAATATTGAAAGTTCAGGAGTTAGCTGCAAAAATGTACAATAAAAATGGTTGTGTTACTTGGTATATTATGACCAGTGGACCAACATACAATGAAACAGCAAAGTATTTAAAAGACAACCAATATTTTGGTCTGGATGAGAGAAACGTTGTATTATTCAAACAAGGATTACTCCCTTGCTTTGATTTCGATGGTAAAATTATGTTGAATGATAGAGACCAACTTGCCCTGGCGCCTGATGGTAATGGCGGTATTTACAAAGCGTTGGAAGTCAATGGGATACTCACCGATTTCCAAAGACGCGGTGTGCGCCACTTACATTGTCACAGTGTTGACAATATACTAGTCAAAGTGGCCGATCCAACTTTTATCGGATATTGCGTTGAAAGACAAGCGGATTGTGGTGCGAAAGTCGTTCAGAAGGACAGTCCAACTGAATGCGTGGGCGTATTATGTATTGTCGATGATAAGGTGCAAGTAGTTGAATATAGTGAGATTACTGATAAGACGGCGCATTTGAAGACATCGGATGGAAGCCTTGTCTTCAATGCCGGTAATATATGCAATCACTTCTTTAGCGCTAACTTTCTGGCGAAGATTGCCAAATTGGAGATGCCATTGCACGTTGCGAAGAAGAAAATTCCATATTTAAATGAACGCGGAGAACTGGTCACGCCTACAACGACGAATGGTATTAAAATCGAAAAGTTCGTTTTTGATGTTTTCAACTTCAGTGATCACTTTGTCGCCTGGGAAGTACCGCGTGATTCTGAATTTAGTGCGCTTAAGAATGCCGATTCCGCTGGCAAAGACTGTCCACGTACAGCCAAAGCTGATCTCTACCGGCTGCATAAAAAATATTTGTTGAAAGCCAATGCGTTTGTTGATGGCGATCAAGTTGAAATCGCGCCAGCACTTTCTTACGCTGGCGAAGGATTGGACACATTTCAGGGACAAACTATCACTTCGCCTATGCTACTTAATAAATGATTACCTAAATTTATTGTTCACCCAATACGACTGCACCGCGCGAGATAATGTACTTAAGAAATTATTCCACATTTTTACATATGACTAAATTATTTTATAAGTAATAATTCATGAGAAAATATATACTGTTATGATGTTAATATTATATTTCTTGTTATTATTATATTATTTTAGCATAGACTTGTAGATTATTTAAACTTACATACAAAGTAGTGTTTATCCCTAAATCAATGAATTCATCGTACTTCTTAACAATCCTGAAAGAATTTGTTTTAAATAATTTTAAAGTTTTAATGACAGATCTGCCATCTTGTTTTAAAAGAGTAGTTTTATGATTCTATAGAGGGAAGCACATACCTATCCTAGAGGTGCGTGCAGAATGGTGAATACATCAAGGTAAACTCGAGCAAACTAGTAATTTTACCTTCGAAGTTTCTGAATGTACTCCCAAAGCAGTGTCACCCGTGATTTGCGGATTAAAAAAAAGTGTGGTTATATTTTTGACGAGTTTCGCTTTGTCACAAGTCATTTTCAATTCCAAACTTTCACAAAGCAAAAAGTTTTAATTTTTATATAAGCTCGCTATAAACTTGATTGAAGTACTATAGCAAAATGAATATCACTTCCGCAGCTGGGATTATTTCCCTGCTGGAAGAGCCCCGTTCCGAAATGAAAGTGTTTGCATTGAAGAAACTCGACAACATCGTTGATGAATTCTGGCCCGAGATCAGCGATGCTATCGAAAAGATCGAAATACTCCACGAAGACAAACTGTTCCAACAACACGAACTGGCTGCACTTGTCGCAAGTAAGGTATACTATCATTTGGGTTCATTTGAAGATTCCTTAACCTATGCCCTGGGTGCTGGAGACCTTTTCGATGTGAACTCGCGTTCGGAATATGTTGAAACGATTATATCGAAATGCATTGATTTCTATACACATCAAAGAGTTGCTTCTGGCGATGGGGTCACTAAAATTGATCCTAGACTCGAGGCAATTGTGAATCGTATGTTCCAACGATGTTTGGAAGATGGACAGTATCGTCAGGCGGTTGGCTTGGCCCTTGAGACAAGAAGAATGGATATATTCGAGGCAGCAATCACACAATCCGATGACATTTCCGGAATGTTAAGTTACGCGTTCCAAGTTGCAATGAGTTTGATTCAGAACAGAGGTTTCCGTAATTCAGTGTTGATGTCTTTGGTCAACTTATACAAAGGTCTAGCAACACCTGACTATGTCAACATGTGCCAGTGTTTGATATTTTTGGAAGATCCTTTAGCGGTTGCGAAGATATTGGACAAATTGGCACAAGGGCAAGAAGAAAGTCAATTGATGGCGTATCAAATTGCATTTGATTTGTACGAATCGGCGACTCAACAGTTCCTCGGAAATGTTCTCGAAGCCCTTCGTTCGACTGTCCCAATCCCATCCTTGCTGGAAAACAAATTGAAGCCGACAACGCCACCAAGTACTGAAACAACGATGGAGACGATTGAGTCTGAAGGAGATGACGCCAAACCAATAACAACTATAACAACAACAACAGCAACAACAGATGAAAAAACTTTGGAATCTTTATCTCCAGTCGAAAAGGAACATCAACTTCGAGTTGAAAAGCTTCACAACATTTTATCGGGCGAAGTCTCAATTGAATTGCATCTTCAGTTCTTGATCAGATCCAACCACGCTGACCTTCTTATCTTGAAACAAACGAAGGAGGCGATTCGCGTGAGCATTTGTCACACTGCCACTGTTATCGCCAATGGTTTCATGCACAGTGGAACCACAAGCGATCAGTTCCTTCGCGACAACTTGGAATGGCTGGCGAGAGCAACGAATTGGGCCAAATTAACAGCGACAGCATCTCTGGGCGTCATTCACCGTGGTCACGAACAAGAAGCACTCACTTTAATGCAGAGCTACCTGCCGAAAGAAGTTGGGCCGAGTTCCGGTTACTCCGAAGGTGGCGGCTTGTACGCTCTGGGCTTGATCCATGCGAATCACGGCGCCAACATCACCGACTACCTCCTGGGCCAGTTAAAGGAAGCACAGAATGAAATGGTACGTCATGGTGGATGTTTGGGTTTAGGCCTCGCTGCGATGGGCTCACACCGACAAGACGTCTACGAACAACTCAAGTTTAATCTCTATCAAGACGATGCTGCGACTGGTGAAGCTGCTGGTATTGCAATGGGTATGGTGATGTTGGGGTCGAAGAATGCGATGGCAATCGAAGATATGGTTGGCTATGCACAGGAGAGCCAGCATGAGAAGATCCTGCGTGGTTTGGCGGTTGGAATTGCGTTCACAATGTACGGACGACTGGAGGAAGCCGATAGGTTGATAGCACAATTGACTGCCGACAAAGATCCGATTCTACGGCGTTCCGGTATGTACACCTTGGCGATGGCTTATTGTGGCACTGGTCATAATCAAGCCATTCGAAAATTGCTTCACGTCGCTGTGTCGGATGTCAATGATGATGTTCGCCGAGCGGCCGTCACAGCTTTGGGCTTTTTGTTGTTCAGAACGCCTGAACAATGTCCCAGCGTCGTTTCCCTACTCGCTGAGAGCTACAATCCTCATGTGCGATATGGCGCTGCGATGGCTTTGGGAATTGCTTGCGCTGGTACTGGTCTGCGCGAAGCCATCGCTCTTTTAGAACCAATGGTGATGTTTGATCCCGTCAACTTCGTTCGACAAGGTGCCTTGATTGCCTCCGCTATGATACTCATCCAACAAACTGAAGCAACATGCCCCAAAGTCACTTTCTTTCGGCAGTCATACGCTCAAGTCATCACCAACAAGCATGAAGATGTGATGGCGAAATTCGGAGCGATCTTGGCGCAAGGTATTATCGATGCTGGCGGGCGGAACGTCACCCTATCACTGCAATCACGTACCGGCCATACCAACATGCTGGCTGTTGTTGGTGCTTTGGTTTTCACCCAATACTGGTACTGGTTCCCGTTGGCGCATTGCCTTGCACTTGCTTTCACCCCGACTTGTCTCATCGGACTGAACGCTCAATTGAAAATGCCCAAGTTTGAGTTCCGGTCGAATGCCAAACCAAGTCTGTACGCGTATCCAGCTCCTTTGGAGGAGAAGAAACGGGAAGAACGAGAAAAGGTCACCACTGCTGTGCTGAGTATCGCGGCTAGACAACGACGACGTGAACACGATAAGAAACATCGTGATGAGAAGATGGACGTTGACGAAGAGAAGGAAAAGGAAGAGAAGAAACCCGAGAAGAAGGAAGAGAAAGAGGAGAAAAAGAAGGAACCGGAACCGGCGTTTGAGAATCTTAATAATCCGGCGAGAGTTATGAGGCAACAGCTTAAAGTTATCACTGTTGTCGAGAGTAGTCAATATGTACCTATGAAGGATGTCTCTATAGGTGGCATTGTCATGGTGAGAAATTTGAAACCTGGCGAGGAGGAACTTGTTGAGCCTGTTGCTGCTTTTGGGCCAAAAGCCGATGATGAGAAAGAACCTGAACCACCAGAACCGTTCCAATGGATCGAAGATTAAATTAGCTTTATAATTAACAAGGTAAGGCAAAAAAATGTACTATGCTAACTTTTTTTTACAATTTTATGGAGTGCACTAATAAATTGTAATTATCAAAATATTCATTTGTTTGACTTTGTAGTACAAGTGAGCGCGTCTAAATTTACAGTATGCACGGAGGTAATTTCTAAACGCGTCTCCACGGTTTGAATTACCATGGCAAACAAACAACTTTTATTTCAATAAACAGTTTGATTGCCATGACATCCGCCATTGTAATAAAATTTGAAGTTCAAGAGTTTAGAAGGAAACTAAAGAGAATTGCTGCTGTAGCATTTACAGTTTCACCTACAAAACACAACGACAACAAAGAAATGATGTTTAAGTATAAATGAATTATTTGGAAAGGTAAGTGCATAATGCATTTTTGTTTTTATAAAATTTACGTCTTTTCATATTTTATTTGTTCTCTTTCTGCATATCGGTGATAACTTACAATTCTACGTAAATTTATCATGAAAATGTCACTTCTTTATCCGAAACTTTATGATTTATTTTATAGTAATTTCTAATTTTATGTTTATCATTATCAAAATAGAATTTGTAACTTTTTTCAATACATAGAAATTTCTTCATAAACATAAATTCCAATTCAAATATAAAGTTTCACTGCTACTGTTTACAAAATAAATAATAAACCATTTCACCTTCAAAGGCGATGAAGTATTTTGTACGATTCATAGTACAATTAGTTCCACATTTGAACCTTAAATGAAAAAACAGAAAAATACAAAACTATCACTTTGTTGATTGATATTGGACTATAACTTGTACAGATACAAGAATTTAAAATATTTGTAAGTTTATGTTGAAAATTCGGCCATCAGGAATGACGTGTATTAATTTATTAGTTCAAATGTTAACTAGGTCTATCTTCTCTGTTCTTGCAGGGTAATAACCAAATGAAACTTATCAGATACATTTTTAAACAAATTTCGAAACAATTAAAACAATAATTTCAATCACTTTTAAAATAAGAAGCAAAAAGTAAATATCGAAATGTCATAATTTATTTGTACTGTAAACCTGTAAAGAATCTTTTCTTCTTTGTTTATGTATTATACATACTTCCATTGTCTTTTCAATCATGCGAACTTCTTGTTTTTCGTGTTTTTCTTAAAATACTATTCAAGTCATGCGCTTTATCATTACTACAACTATTTCACTGAATCACATAATTTAAAAAATATACTGTACATTTGTAGCTTGGTTAAGAGTTCATTTGTGTTCCACTTTTAATTTTAGCACAAGGGAATTGCTGCAATATTGATATCGTTTATAAATCTATTCGCGGACGGTATTGTAATGTCAATGGTGGATTCTGAAACCGCCATCTCGTCACGTATACGAATTTCAATGTATGGTCCTTTCCTAATAGCTCGTCATTGCACAATATATCGATCTGCAATGAATTATTTATTAATATTTATCCAAGTTAGACTTAGAAAAATTACTATCACTACTCTGATTGTAATTTTTCATTCGCAATTAATATTTTTAAATTCACAAGAAAAGTTAACTCTCTCGTCTGGGATCGAACCCGAAACTCAAGCGTATCTATGAATTACTTAGGAAGCTAAGTATTAAAAATGTTATTGTTAAAAAAAGTTACTTACATCTCTATACTTTTCCATACCATTTAATACTTTTTTCGCAACGAATTTCTTCAAATGTAAAATAGTTGCTTGCGCCGAACATCGAATAAACCGCCTCTTCAACGTTTTTAAATTATTGCTTATACACTCCAGACACACATTCACTTGCTCATCTTGTCGATGATAATCCGATTCGGCATGTACATCTGCTGTGGACTTCTCTTCTTCCAGTTCGCCGAGATTCAGCGGAATGTCTTTGGGACATGGCAAGCCACGTACTTTGTAAAATTCTCGTTCTCTACTTATTTCATCTAAAACCGAAAATATAAATTAGAAAGAAACATTAATTCCAACGCTTTTATTAATTGGTTAAGTTGACATACTTTTCTGCAATTCAGGAACCAACTTGTAAACAATATCCTGCATCGTCCGATCGAAACTGATATATTGTAAGGGATGTGATTGATGTATGACGATGTTGCATGTTGGGCAAGTATTGTTTTCTTCAAGATGCTTGACGAGACAACTCTTGCAGACTGAAATATTAAAAAACAAATTAGCAAGTTACACGAAGTGATCAATGATGTACTCACAAGTATGCAAACATTCAGTTACAGTTGTTGCATCAATCAAATAACCTCTACATATTTTGCAGGTAATGTGATTGTTGAGTGTTTTCAACTTAATTCTTCTTTCCATTATCATAATTTGGCAATAATCCGATTATTCGGCCAGTTGCACAGCATCAACAAGGGATTTTTGTTCGTTTTTAATGTACCACTGGCACTATTCTATGCACAGAACACACATTTTTACACTAGATGTGCGCTTACTACTTAATGCACCGATACGAGGCAAAAGCCATGGCCATGGGACAAAATGACAAAATTGGTTCCACAACGAAATTCATCCGCGGTCCGCCATACTTTAACGAAGGGCATTCACATTCCTGCGTTCCTGCTTTTCGTGTGCTTGTGCCAAAAATAGGCGCCGCAAATTGGTAATCATTCATCCGACACGACTGATATACTATTTAGTGCTGATTTAGAATAAAGTGAAAGCTATAATTTAATTATTAACTTGATTAAAACTGCATTTGCTGGTAATGCTTTTGCCGATGCTTTTTCTTGTTTAATAATTGCGATTTGCGATTGTAGGCAACCAACATTACAAGTTACAAGGTAAATCCTAAATTGACCTTGAAATTGACATTTTATTCTAAATTTTAAATATTTAATTAATAATAAAAATAAAGGCGCAAAAAGTATTGTCATATGTTCAGATTTCATTCGCAATGTTTGAATTATACTAATATGCAAGGTAATATGGTATGATCTGAAAACGAGTCTGGAAATTAATGTTTAAGATTAGGCAACCAACTAACCCAGAATGGATGATGTGATTGGTTCTTCAAGGGCCAATAGCTCTAGGCGCCTGATTTCCCGCATATTTTTTAATTTAAAAAAGGAAACATGACAGCATTTTATTTTAATAAAAAGAATCTACCAACCAATGTCTGTGTGTATTCTTCTAATTAAATAAATTCATAAACAAAACTAATGATGAACGATTATATTTATAAATTGATCAATTTAGTGATAACAAAACCAAACACTAAAGTTACAATTTTAAATTGAGATTTAATTATTTAAATGAATTTATTTTAATATATCACTATCTTATTGATATGCCAATCACTTGTTTGGATTTAATTTTTGTTTACATGTCGGTTTCCTACTCGGTTTCGTAATAATTTAAAATTTTAAATACCCGTTTAAATTCCAGTTGGCCTTGATGTCAACGACCTGATTATTGATTTATGTAGGCGCGTTCAAAATTTAAAACCACGTTGTTTACAAGAACTCATTATAAACACATGTACACTTAAATTATTAATTAGATTAGCCCAATGAATTTATTTGGTCGTAATAAATGATTTTAAAGGTTAATTTCATTAATTTCCTCGTTGAAAGGATAAAAATTGAAATACTTCGTACATTTCCGTCGTGCCGTTTTAACATTTCCACGCCACGAAATAAGACGAACAAAATTAACAGCAGCCATCTTTGAAACCTGTGGCGTTCCGTATCGTACCGTTTGTTTTGATAGCGTGGTGCGTGGTGTGAATGCTATCTGTGTTTTTGTGTATCTGTTGTATCTTTTCAGCCAGCGAAGTTAAAGCAAATAAATGATGAGTGAAAAGCCGACGTTTCGGACGCCGAAACGTGCACAATTCGGCAAAGAGAACATCGGCGATCAGTCAGAGGTAACACCACCAAGTCGCTTCTATGAGATTCTCACACCGGACTCATCTCCGGCACTACGTGGGGCCCACATGAATCGAAGCCCATCGTCCGTGTCTCCCATGTCCCCAAGCGAGACAAGACGTGGTCGTCCGCGAGCCGAATCTCTCAACACTCTTATAATGCAGGGGTCGACTTCTCCCAGTTCCATCAAGTGCCAGTATTGCAATCGAGTATTTCCTAGAGAAAAATCGTTGCAGGCACATTTACGTACACATACAGGTAAATTATTATAAATAAGAAAAATGAATCTAATTGCGAGTCTAATTGTTATATTTATGTAAAAAAAAACAGGTGAAAAACCATACAGATGTGACTTTCCCAGGTGTACTAAAAGTTTCGCTCAATCAGGCCAACTAAAAACACACCAAAGACTGCATACGGGCGAGAAGCCGTTCATTTGCGCGGCAGATAGCTGTGGTAAACGATTCACTCATGCCAATCGTCATTGCCCGGATCATCCGGACTTACAATTGAAGCGTTTCAACGCGATTACTAGTATTAACTTAGATAATATTGAAGATGAGCAGTACAAACAAGAAATTCAAGAGTGGAGGGAAAAGACTACCAGAAAGTAAGCTAATAAAACTGAATAGTCCATTAAGTTCGCTCTTTCTAAAAGAAAAACAAATTCTTTTTATTTATTGATTTTTTTTTGTTAGATGGTTGGATTAGTAATTAATATATGAATTTTCAGACGTGAAAAAGTAACAACTTCAAGTTCAAACTGTACAACACCGAAAAAGCCACGCAAATTTCAACCGTGGTGCGAAGACTACTTCAAAGAACAAAACGAGAATGAAATCGTCAACACAGAGAACGAGAACTCCTCTTATTTCAACACATACACTCCAAACCAATTGCAATCGGACCAGTATCAAGCGGAAGATCTCTCACTGACACGCAGCATACGCGAACGTATTGAAAGCAACTCAAACCCTCCAGTATTAAAACTATCCAACACCGATGCGATTGCAGCGGTGCAATTGTTCAAGCCGGAGTCGAACGAGCCAGAAAAACCTCTGCAATTGGCGGCCACCAGCAGTCATTACCAAAGGGATGTTCCGAAGAAGCGTTGGTTGCGTGAAGCCACACGCGAACTTCAGATGTATGAAAACAGTCAGGACCTAGCATCGCCGATCAATTGGGGCGAAGAGGCAAGTATTCTCAATGAGAATCAAAAGCGCCCGACTGTGCTCGTTAAGGTGGGGAGCGACATTGATGGGAATGGGAACAAAGAGACTGAAAATGATGGCAACATGGTGGTTACGCCAAGCGACATGCAAGTCGCGATGGCTTTAGTCGAATTAGGTTTAGACTTACAACCGAGCAAATCAAACTATACGTATTAGTGCGTTTGAAATTAATACTGACGCAAAAATTTCGATGGGTTCGCCAAGAAATTTCGACAAAATTCGAAGTTTTATCAAATTTCTACAGCAGTATGTATTTTTATTTAAGTGCTATTTATTTTCACTTGTGATATCCGTTGTTATTCGTTGTGTGTTTTGTTTTTGAAAAGTTTATCATTAATATTCATACTGTATTGTCACACGAGTACAATACAATCTTGGAAAGGGCCTTTGGCGCGTAGTCAATATATACCTCATCGACTGAAAAGTATTCGCAAAACTTTTGGATTTAAGCATTCATTGAAAATTTGCACAACGACTTGTTAAAATTCGTTTTAATAACTTTGGATATTCCACGAGACTATTTGAAAGTCCTTTTGCTCTCCAACATTTATTAACTTGGAGACATAAGCGACATTTACCAATTGGGTCTTTCCTGGAACTTCCAGTGCATTGCAGTTTGAGTTTTCATTAGGATCTTAAGTAGACGAAATAATTTTTGAAAGCAACTAAAATGTGTTCAAAACATTGTCCAAAAGTGCAGTTTCTAACATTAAAAAAAATATCGTGTTCATAAGTGCGTTTAACAAGTTGTTGCACATGATTTATCAACAACTTGACCTTACACAAAAATTACGAATGTGAATGCATTTGCAACGATTTATCTTATTAATAAAAGATTGTTCCTTGTTAATAGTTTAATTAAAAACTATTTAAAACAACTAATTTTCAAATTTTGAAATGGAATTGAAATTCTATATTCAAAGTCATTTCGCTCTCTTATTTGTATAAAAACTGGGAGAGCTAAACAATATTTTCGTTTTTCTTGAAATCATTAGAAATTATTGTTGGTAATTAAAATATACTCGCCAAAAAGTGCGTTCGTTTCTTTCATTTATCCAATATTGGAATGTAACTAGAAATTTACCGAAAAGATTCAATTGTAACGCATTGGCCACAATTTTTTATATTTTTCAAATTCTCATTCGAATGTTCCAGCATTTAAAAGTTATCAATGAATAATCAAAATCAAAAACACAATGTGGGAATATTATCTCGATTTCTAAGCATATAATTATTATAATTTATATATTTGTGATATAATGAGTAACTAAGATATTAGGCTGTTGTTATAAGAATGTTTATTTTATTCTTATTGATAAAGTAACCCATTATAAATTTTCACAAAGAAAATAACGCATGTAATAACGAAACAACTGTCAACCAAAAATTGTAACATTTAAACTAGTGAATAATGGCATTGTTGTCGCTGCTTCGTTGGGAAAGTAACGAAAAGTGTGTGTACAAATTGTGCGTATATTTCTCATTTCTTCACCTTCGGTGCATTTTCTAAGCCTTTGATATACTTCTTTGGAACCTTGTACTTTTCTATTAATAGATTGTAAACGAATAAAATTTGATTACCCTGTATGAGTATCTGATCACTTTTCTTGCCCGGTTGGCGGCTGATACTCGTACTGGCTGCCACACCGTGTTGGCATTCCTTGGCGAATTCCGATAATTTTATTTGATACAATTCCAAATTGTCAATAATGGTGACTTTCTTATTGCCGGAACGCGTATGAGTCGTCATTGAAATCGGTTGGATTTTACCTTTGTTCAAGGTTTCTTCATCCGCTGAGCTGATTTTGAAGCACGACTTCATTGATGATGTGATTTTGTCCATCAGGTCTTCCCATGTGACGGCTTTTTCATTTTTACATATTGCTTTCAGTGCTGGATTGGCATCAACTTTGACAAAACGTTTATTGACTTCATCTTGCAATTGATGATCTTTCACGTAAGTTGTTACATATCGTTTTATTTCAGTTGTTGTCATTGTTTCTCCTTTACTATAATAAATGACAAATTGAAAATAAAATAAAAATGTACAGCTTTCGCAAAGTAAAAACAAAAAATACTTACTGTACACCAAAGTCTTTAAAAAGTGGCAAAACAGCTTGGGTAACAGCAAATGATTCGACGATATTGCGGGTTTGCGGCTCGTTTTCTTCTTGCAAAGGCTTCTTGGGGCGGTTTTCGATATCCACATAGAAACTTATAAACTTTTCGTGCGTTTTGTTGATGCCTTCTATCGTTTCGACACCTTTCTTCTTTTCTTTAATTATTATAAACCCTTCCTGATCCAAATAACAGTCCAAACCAAAGAAAGAAATGTGTAATTCGAGGTGTAATACATTTTTCTTTTGCTTTCATTTAAATCAATTTTAATTACTTTTTAATGGTAATTATCATCTGATGAAGCTAAAATTTTGAATACACAATAGTATACCTCATACTCATACTTTTGTAAAAATTTTAGCTTCATGACATGTTAATTACCTTCAAAAATAAATAAAAGTTAATTTTACACGTACCTACACGTGGCCTACAGTAAACGTTAAATTGGAATTAATTAATAAAAATGAACGTAACAAAACAATACCTTTTCCATAGCCTTAAGAAATTGTCCGACCTTCTTATATGAAGACTTTTTAACATCCAGAATCATACCTTCGGGACAAACAGGAATCATTTCCAATTTGTAGAAAGAAGAAGTTAACGTTGGAATTTCCAAAGTTTTGCTGTACTTAATAGCAGTCAGGAAGCATTTTTTCAGTAAGTTGTCCATTTGATCAACTTCAGTCAACTCTTCTTCTTCTTCTTTTTGTTCATCACCTGCCTCCGAGTCCCTACCTGCTCTTTCTCCTTGTGCTTGTACCACTTCATCTTTTTCAAGAGCATTCTCCACGATATTTCGATTATCTTGATTAGCATTGGTAGTTTCATTCAGAAAAGACGCATTTGGTGGCCCCAAAGGTGGAAAGTCATCCACATCAAGTGAACTATTCGTGTTTTGTGAATTCTCCAAGCCAAAACGAGTTACATCAGCTTCTACAAAGCTAGGTATTCCTTTTTGTGGTAATAGTAACACTGACATATCATCCATTGAACACAGCTTATCGCCATGAAGATGATAAATCCAAATACATTTACCAGACGTAGCTAGGTTCATTTCAGTTGAAGACATGGCAATCGCTCCAACAGCAACTGCAGCCTGATTCGTCACATTGTTCACAATACCAACCTGTTTGGCAAGGAATGAAGTACTCTTCGCTGGGTTTGTAAAAATTCCTGGCATCATGAGGTCTGCACCGTGGTAAAGTTTTGAAAGTACGAAATCGTTGGTTGTGAATGTGATTCCAAGATTGGGGTACTTCCACAGTAGATACACAGTTGGGTAGAATAAATCATCAAGGGAGAACAGAATTGCACGTTTTTGAACTGAATAGATCATGGCATGCTTGTTTGTTGCTGTTAATACTTTGGAACAGAATGCTGTTTCTTTCTTTGGAAGGATTTCCTCGACGTCCGTTTCTGACAAAGTGGGAAACTTTTTTAGTAAAAGATCTTTGAGGCTCTTCCTAAAAATATACATTCAACAAATGTAAGACGAAATGTAAGAATAAACATATCTCGTGTATACTTTACTTTTCTGAGCTTTTAATTTGAGTATTTGACTTGACTTTAAACGGTTTTTTGAACATTTTGTTGGATTATGTCAAGACACAAATAATTTACAAAAATGTGATTGAACTAATGCCCTGCCGGACCCACAAAGGTGCTAAGGATAAACAGATTTATCGAGGATATATCACCGTTATCCAGCTACTATCACAAACAGTTCTCACTTCAGCAATCACTTTCATATCAAACATCTGAAGTTTTAGGTTATTTGTTCTTGCTTGTGTCCTTGGCGAGTTAAATTTCTTACTTTTTTGATTTTGTTGAAACAACCAGTAGTAAATTTAAAATTTCAAAATTTGTATTTTCTTATTAAAATTTCAACTTTACAAGATTCGTACCCATCACTTCCTCTTCTAAATTCTAATTTTGTACAAATAATACTGTAAATAAGATTTGTTTGTTTATCCGTGAGTAATCGGTTTTGAATAAATACACGTAAAATTTAATTATTTAAATAATTAATTAATTTAATTAATAAAAAAAATAAAAATATTGATTTGAATCCTCTCGAAATTTAACTGATTCTTCCTCTTTACACAGCAATAATTTGCATTGTTTCTTTTCTTTGTAACAAACAACATCATTTACTGATTGAGATGAGTAAAACAACGATTTTTCAAGATACAATAAAAATCTAGTTTTGAATTTACCGCCACCGGAAGTACCGAACGAAAAAATAGCCAAATTATTAATGGCTGTATAAGTCAAAATTGCACGCTATTTACGACCTAACTGTACGTGTATTTCAATGTAATATAAGGTTAATTATAGCATCAAACTTTTGCCCAGTTTTCATGGCAACGGCTAAAAAAGTAAACAACTTGCCGGCGATGGTCGGGCATTTTCGCATAATTGACAAGTTTAATTGAATTCAAAATTGTATTATTTCGAGAATAACCTCGAGAATAACGTTTTAATCAAATATGTACAATGTTTAATTACTGTTGGATCCTTTTTTATATACTTTCGTGTCTGTTTTCTTTCTCGGATAGCTACCTACATGAAATTGAAAACAAGAATGCAAGGAATCAAGGAAACACAGAATCAAGCGATAGTGAAAATTTCCGCGGATTTTTTTCATTTATTTTGTCTGCTGTTTTATTATTACTATTCTTGTGTTCTGTGAACAGAGAGATGGTTCAAAACACATCGACCGAACTCTATTTGAATCGGCAAAAATTCTTCCAAGCCCTTCAACAGAAGAAAATCGAAATTGTGACTGTAGGCATTCCTCTATTTCTTGGAAGTTAGGATATCAACTTTTAGACATTGGTCATTCAGGTAGAATCTCTTCTAGAATTCTATCAGAGGAATGGTGTTAGGAGTAATTGAACAAGGGATGGGTCTGCCTGTTAAGTCTACACATTAAGAGCGAGGAGTTATTGTTTGTGTGAAGTGAAAGAATCGGATATCCTCTTATACAGTTAAGTCTCGAGGTTTTCGCATCTTTCTGCCACGAGTGCCCGGAGTGCCACGATTCAGCAAATTTGCGCCACTCGCTTTTGTTATTGGCCATGGCTTTAGCTTCTTCAACGTTTTCCCTTCTTCTTGAATATTTCAGCAACGCCATTATCCCAAGTTGTGTTTAAGTTTTTTTTATTTCTTTCTTGTCCTTAATTGGCTGAACTTGTAATTGTGCTCGGCTCTGTATGAAAGAAAAGCGTTTTTATTATATGTATAGTAACTTCGAAACTGTTTGTTTAATTGTTCTGATTCTTGTGGGAGACACTCGTTTATCCTCATCTAAACTATGGCGTGCGTAGGAGTTTAATCGGAAAATAGCGCTGTCAGCCACAGCAACAAGAGTCGGCAGATATTCCAATTGAATTGGTAAATTATACATCTGAAAAAGTCCCAGTTCCTGAGGGATAATGCCAAACATCTGCATCAATTATCCAAGAGGGAGTCAAGCGCTATCATCCACCTGTTCCGTCGCGAATCACGGACGGAATTATTAAAGATGTAAGGGTTGTAGGTTGGTTGTTTTAATACGGCGTGATACTTGTTGTACCGATGACCGAATTAAGACATAGGTTGAATTGATTGTAATTGCGGCGTGATACTTGGTGTACCGATGACCGAATCATAAGATT
>JARJEB010000533.1:0-10817 GCA_030264535.1 Liometoxenus newtonarum
ATTCAATGTAGATTCAATGTAGATCTACGGCGCCTTTTTCACACTGATGAGGTCCAACAAGACCGTTTCATTCTCGTATAACTAAATAGCGTGAACGTGACGACTGACAATACGATGGGACATGTGAGAGTCGACTAGTCACTAGTCAACCAACAATATATACAGAGTGATCAAAAATGAATAAAACATGCACGACTTTATTCATAAATCTCCAATTATTGCATATTTTTGATATTTTTGATCCACAGACATGTTTCGGTCTTGTTGGACCTCATCGTCGATCGAACTGCAAAGCCGGTTCTAGGTATATACTGTCACCAGGACAAATTGCTAATTAATTGAATTACACCATTAAAGCTTTAATGAGTCACTAACATATTCCGATACGAGGGAAATTACAATTGGTATAAATCTATTGTTTTCTTGTCGAAAGCGGAAAATTTATGATCACGACCCGAGAGCTAAAGTGAGATTGCATATTTAAAAGAAAAAGTGTAAATAATGCGGGAATTAAGGAAATTATATTAATATTAAGAGGTTAATTACAAGGTTGGAAATTAAAATTAATTAAATTAAATATATTTTCCACAGTTGTATTTAAAATGAAAGTTTTTTCTTGTGAAAAGACTAAAACTGAAGTAATTTGTGATACTGCCTTTGATGGTTATTCTATGTAGCTCAGTAGTAGAGAGCAAGGCCCGTAATACCGTGGAAGCGCGGGATCGATTGCCGCCAATGGCTAAATAACTTTTCTTGGGGTTTAAAAAGAACCTACTTAAAATTGAATAATTTTAATATGGGGATGATCAATGAGGGATCATAAATTCAGTAATCTTTCTTAATATCTAATAATTTAAAAAATACTAAAAAATTTGATAATTCATTTTTATTAAAATTGTATATTCAAAATGAAAGTTTTTTTTCTTGTGAAAAGGCTAAAACTGAAGTAGTTTGTGTTTCTGTTTTTATTGGTTATTCTACCTAGCTCAGTGGTGGAGAGCAAGGCTCGTAATACCGTGAAAGCGCGGGAGGGATTGCCGCCAATGGCTAAATAACTTTTCTTGGGGATTAAAAAGAAACTACTTAAAATTTAATATTTTTAACATTATAAATAAACCTAAGGGATAATCATTCAATTTGGTAATCTGTCTTAATATCTAATAATTAAAAAAGACTAAAAACGTTGATAATTTATTTTTATTGAAATTGAGTATTTATTTAAAATGAAAGTTTTTTTTCTTGTGAAGACCTGCTTTAATTGGTTATTCTACGTAGCTCAGTGGTACACAGCAAGGCCCGTAATACCGTGGACGCGGGTTTGATTGCCTCTTTTCTTGGGGTTTAAAAAGAAACTGCTTAAAATTTAAGATTATAAATTACCCTGAGGGATCATCATTAAATTGAAATTCTGTAATCCGTCATAATAATAATTAAAAAAAAGACTAAAAAAGTTGATATTTTATTTTATTGAAGATGTGTATTTAATAAAAAAAATGGTCAATACCTGAACATTTGGTTCAACATTTGATATAGCACCGACGTTACTGCACACTACCAATAACACAGTCACTAATTTGATTAAATATTTGTTTTTCATTTTATTGAATGTCTCTTTAACTATTTCCTTCTGGAACTTGAAAACTTAAATTTTTTCCAAAATTGTTTTTTAACACTGTCACTTTTATTTTTTGATAACTATATCCATCCACTGAGAATGTGTGCTGCTGACTAATTTGCCATCCGCTGATGAATATCTTTATATGTATCCTGAATGTGCAAGAGAATGGTGCCTCTATAAAAGTAGAAAAAGAAACAAAAGTTGCGCGACAAAACGAACCGAAAAAATTCCTATCCTATATTGGCTTTGGTTTTACTTTAAATATAAATAAAGAAACAGAAGGACACAAAATATTTCACATTTCACATTCACATGTACGTTATCTATTTATGCGTTCGTTCTTAGTCAAATGTTAACTTTTGGATTGTTGTTCTCTTTCTGTTTGCTTATTGGTGTGAGTGAGACTGTGTCAAAACGACGGTGGGTTTTCTCTAATTTTTATATTTCAATGCAATTTCTATTGTAAAACAACTATTTGGACCGAGAAGTGATACCTTGTTGATCACGAACAATTGATACGTCCGGCTGCGTGTGTCTCATCATATGGCACATCACATACAAAATCATTGCATGTTTAGGTTAGGTTAACTATTTCTTTACTCGGTACTCGATACCATACCAAGAGCTATGAGTAAATGGATGACTGGATTACACATGGTTATGTCGTTCATGCATTGATTGCTATTTGCTATGAAGGAAACGGAGACATTTTGCTGCTTTAAATATTCGAACGTTGCTTCGGTTTCTCTATTCCGTAAACACAAATATTTAGACCACACCTCACAAACTTATGCTCGAGCAAACCGAAAAGCGCATCGGCCAATTTTACACTATAGATACATATTACTCTTATAACCATGAAATTGGATTACTTGATTGGCCAATAAAGTTAAATTTTGCTAATTCATTTTCAGATCGACGCAATAATTATGAAAAGTTGCTTCTCTCAGTAATAATTTCAGTTGGTGTAACGTTTCGATTTTTATTAGATATTGCGCATTGGCCAGTTTTATACTATACGAATTCGTAATGGCGCCAAAATTCTTACAACCATGAAATAGGATCACTTGATTGGTCAGGTTTGGCTTGACTGGCCTATGATTGAGGAGCATTGCGATCCATATGACATAGATCCGCTTTTTTAGGGAGTATCTTAACTATTTGTATTCGTGGAATAAAGTATAATTTTTCGAATACATTTTCAGATCGACGCAAAAATTATGAAAAGTTGCTTCACTCAGTAATAATTTAAGTTGGTATATCGTTTCGATTTTTATTAGTTGTTACGCATTGGCTAGTTTTACACTATCACCTATACGAATTCCTAATTGCGCCAAAATTCTTATAACCATGAAATAGTATCACTTGATTGGTCAAGATTGACTTGATTGGTTTATGATTGAGCAGGATTGCCATGCATATGACATAGATACGCTTTTTAGGGAGTGTCTTAACTATTTGTATTCGTGGAATAAAGTATAATTTTTCTAATACATTTTCGGACGCAAAAATTATGAAAAGTTACTTCACTCAGTTGGTAGTTATTGTTTATTAGTCTTTAATTTTACTTAAACAATTTTATAGATAATTATTTTTTTCGCATTCAAGTCAGAGAGAAAATATCCTATCGACGTCACACCGGATACAATCGATTTATTTCTTATAAAAACTTCACTTTGTTGCAATTTCTTAATATTTTATCATTACCTGCGTGATGTTTCATTGTATTGTATATTGTGGACGAGGTAATTTAATATAAAATTACACATAACGAATTTAAGAGTGAATAACAAGCAAAAGCAAATATATGAACAAATTGTTTTCCACCTGTTTGTTGCACAGAAATGATACACGCAATATTATAACATTGTTTTTCTGTTTTCTTTTGTACATAAGTTGCAACAACGCGGCTTATTTATTTTATATAAAGTTTAAAATATCCAATTTAATTGTTTTATTGACGTATATTTTCGGTTAGGATTATTATTCACAAATTCTTTTTTCGTTCACAGGAAAAAACCGAAAACTTCCTTTTTTTGTTTTTCTTTTCTTATATCGACTGCCTATCATTTTTCTTTATTTGTCTTTTTGCGGTTGTTTTTCTTTTCTTTTTGTTCTATTTTGTAAATGCATCAGATGATCTTGATCCCTTGGACTTTTTTGAGCTTTTCTCGTAATAAGACAAAGAAATGTGTTTGTATACGGTCATATGATAGTGCAGGGAATGACCAAAAAAAAAACAAAACCATGCCAACCTACACTACGAAAATAGCCGCTACTTCAGTGCTGAATACATTTACATCAATTTGGTTGGAATCGTTTTTGCACTTTTGTGCTCCCCCTTGAATATGCAGTCATCATTGGCTTGCTTTGGCATGACATTTGTCTGCCGTTTACTATGATAGGGTCACCCACACACATAGAACACTAGATACTAGAAATGTCATGCTAAACCGCAAAAAAATAAAGAGACGGGACGACTAAGAAACGACTTGGCGATGCCGATGACATTCAGTTTAAGTGTTTGCCAGAATATTGTGAATATGGCATGGGGACAAGTGACAAGGATAACAACAACACGCATGTTTGCCTTCATTTTATCCTTATCCTTATGTGCTTATGTGGGCCTTCATATTTTCGTTTTCATATAGCGCACGCATTTATATTTAGTGTTTATTTATACGGATTACTTAGAACTAGAAAGAAGTCTTCCCAGATTTTCGCTCTTGTTTAGTTTTTGCTTTTTGATGATCCTGATACATACATAGAAACTTTTTCAATGGCGTTGCAATTAATGGTGAAAGGATAAATTACATTTTTCCGGTTATTTAGATTATTTCTTCTTCAGCAGTTATTTCTTCTTCAGCAGTAATTAAAGGGAAATTTGTTTCAATGTCAGAAGTTTCTATTTAGTTAGAATTTGGTCTAATTATAATAAAACATAATTAAAAAAATTATAACAAAAAATAGTATTTTATTGTTCTGTGTTAATATCTCTTCTTGGTCGATGTACCAGTTTTTTAAACTCTCACTCAAAGTAAACAAAACAATGGTTTTGGAATTGTATGAGCTGAGGAAAAAATAACCATAACGTATTGGAAAAAAATGGCTAGAAATGATCCTGAACTTGAATTTTAGAATTGTGGTAACATCGATTTTTCTCAAACAACAAAATTCTTTCTGCTGATTAATGTAATAAAGAAAGTGAGAAAATGACTTTGTTTTTCTGTTTTCTTTAAGTTTTCTTTTCATTCTGTCGTAAGTATGTTGTTTCTTGCCTCATGTATTTTGTTTTATTCCATCTTGTACTTTGTATTGACTGATGTCTGAAGGGATAATACGTCTGGTTATTTTGTGGTACCGTATTATAGGAAAAGGGAAGATATTTTTGCTGTGGAAATTGTGGAGAGTGGAAATATGTTTTTCTATATAGTATATGGTCATCCGGGTGCCGTAAACAGGCACGAAAATATTTTATGAATATTAGGGTTTTCGTACTTTTTACGAATGTACATACACTTGGAAATGGATTGCAAGGAAAATATTCTTTTTTTTGTAGTTTCGTTGAATCATCATACTCCAAGGACATTTTCTTTGTAATGATCCGGTCAATTCGGCATTCGGCCAAAAACTTATCTAAATCTTATTTATTTTTGATATTCTTGCGCAGTCATAAACATTTTTCCTACTGCCACTATTAAATGGCACACTTTCCGCCTAGGTTAGGTTAGCTAGAAAGTTACAAGTGCTCACAGCCAACCCAAATTCTAGCCACTATCAAGAAAAATTAATAAGGAATGCTGTAAAGTTCTAATTATGGTAACAACACGAGAAACAAGAAAGTGTGCGGAAAAGTGACAAGTTTGTCACTTTCCCGCACACTTTCTTGTCATGTTTCCAAATTTGTTAGGTAAACTACTTACTATTCCTTATACATTTGATTTATGTAATTCAGTTGCTTAATATTTCAAAATTGTCTCCATTGTTTTGTTATTTTGTATACTCATTAATACAATTTGCAATTTATTTTTGAAATTATTTTTCTTTCTGGTGTCTGGTTACTCATATTGTTTAATTTCACTTATAATTCTGGCTTATAGTTTGGTTTTTATTTCAATTAGGGCTGGTTTATGATTTACATTAACATAACGTCTGACACAAACATGAAATTTATGCCTTATGTTATATTAATATTATGTCATGACGAATTCATAATGACTACTAAGGGCTGGTTTATGATTGTATTTAAAATTTCTACTTATTTGAAATTTTAAATACTTAAACTTATGTCACATGTTAATATTATGGTAATCATAAACCAGCCCTTAGTAACATCAACATGGAGACATTGCACTATGCAGCGTGGTTGCAATTAAAAGTTAATTAGAGTTTAAGCACAGTAACGCAAAATTCATTATAAGTTATGTTATATAATATAAAACATAAAAACACAACAATTTATAATTCCGCGGTGTTTTTCTTTTTTGCCAATTAACTAATTTTAACTAAATTTAATAATAATTTTAATAATATTCCTTTTTATTTTACAATCGTTTGTACTTTTTCTCGGGCTCGGCGGACTTTTCATATTCGCATCCCTACATAACGATGCGGTCCTTTTGATCTGTTACTCTGCAGTCTGCACTATATTCCAGTGGTTCCCAATCCGCCTTTCGCGGAATAGTGTTCCGGCAGTTGCGTGGAGTCACTTCAAGTGTTCTCAAGTATAATTAACAATTGTTATTTTTTTTTCGGTAGGTGGGAGAATCCTGCATATAGGATAACTACCGACTCCCTGGAGTAACCAAAATGTCAAACTCTTACTGACTTAACTCCTATTCCCGAAAAAAGAATCCATGAGTAGGAAGCCAAGAGACGGCTCTGCCGTACAAAGGGGAGGACCCAGAATGCAAAAAGCAAGCAACCGGTAGAATTCAAATTTGAAGAAAATGAAAGCTCGGAGTCGTCTATCTTTATACTTTCCTCACTATTCATAATTCGTTGAGCTTGCAGAGGACTTTTATTCCAGATCCTGACCGGCTCTGATGACTTTAACTGTGCTTGTGCTTATGTTGTATCTTGTATTGTAAGTGTTGTGCGCAAAAAATGTCTAGTCAGAGTATAGTATTCCCCGACTTCAAAAAGTTTGGGAACCACTGCAATAGTGCACTATTCACTACCACTCCAGGATGAGGACAGGACAGGACAACAGAACAGCCATTGCTATCCACTTTCGTTGCGGTAAATGGTAACATAATTTAGTTGCAACCGTTTCATGTTTACTGTGACGGGAACAGTTGAATGTCGGTAATTTCGTGTGCGTTCCCTCGGGATATCCTCTAGCTAGCATCCTTGTAATATCATTTTTTGTTCTTGCCATTTTCTTTTCCTGATGCTTCTATCATCACAATCATCATCTTAACAAAGAAATAAAAAATTTTTTACTGTATTTCTTTTTCCGTAATATTTGTAATATCTTTTTCTATATAACAAAAAGCATTAACAATTTTTATTTTGTTTTAGGTGCTCCAATTTTCATTTTTAGATATGGAATTAGGCAACATGAGCAATATTATCCGCTTCAGAAGGACCAAACGAGCATCAACTTCCAGTATTTATATGCAGGTAGAGGATTATTTATTTTATCTTTTATTGTTTTGTTATTTGTAACTTTGACAAGTACGTAATAAATTACGAGAATATCATCTCATTTTCATAATGAATAAACCATTCGTCAATGAATCTCATAAACTGATTCATAAATCAATGCAAACAAGGACTGTCCGTATTTAGGTATTTACAAAAGTATACAAAAATGGAAGAATATCATTAAAAACAGGAAATTAATCTTCTTTTTTGATTTATTTATTATTTATTATTATTATTATTCACAAGTCTTTTGAAAATCCATCAAATTTTTGCAATTTCATTTCATTTTGTAATATGATTTGCTTTTATTTGAATATAATTGGTTTTTTTGTAGTATTTTTCGGTAGAAATAGAAATATTGACTTGAGAAATAATGATAAATGATTATTACACAAATAATAATAGTAGATTATATCATAAAGCGTATAAGTGTCACTTTGTGCGGCGAGTAGGAAGGGTTGACCGACGAGCGTAGCGAGTCGGACAATTCCTACGAGCCACACAAAGCCACTTATACGCTGAATGATATATACTATTTTATGTCCGAACGCCATTTAATTTAATCAAAATTGTAATAATAAATGAACAAATAACAACAGAAATTGTTGAATCTCGTTTGAATCGTTGAATCAGAATACACAATTCATGAATGTCGACGCTATGGCATTTGACGTTTGTTACCGTTACGCCAGTTGGGTTGCACAGCACTGCTCCACTGCGTACTGCACGCCGATTGGTCCGAATCAATCTACGCGAGTTGGGTTGCATAGAACTGCTCCACTGCGTACTGCACGCCGATTTGTCCGAATCACTTTATGCGCCTAGGAGGTATAAATTATTCACTTATACGCCTAGGAGGTATAAATTATTATGGGTATCGGAGGTGCCATAAAGCTACACTTATACACCATGCAACAGAGAATGTAATGTGTCACTTATACGACGTTCGAAGATAAACATATAATTTAGAACGTGCGTGAACCAATGGCGTAGTAATCATAGGGCCCTAACAATTTGGGGACATTGGCAATGTGAACATTTTCAAAAAAAAATGATATGTAATAAAACGGGAATTACGCTTTGTTGGGGTAGGTACGAATAAGGCCACTTTGAAAAATGTTCTTTTTACAAAAATAAACGATGTGTTGTCGGTTTCGCCTTCCTACCTACCCCAACAAAGCGTACTTTCCGTTTTGTTACATCTGGCGCCCAACGTGGCCACTGCTGTCCATGCAGACGCCCTAAGCTTAGCAAACAAAAAAAATTACAATCAATAAGGGTACATGGGCTAGGCCCCTCTCATGATTTTGCACCGGGGGCCAATTTAACTTAGCTACGCTACTGGCACTGGCCCTGGCTTGGGGTGAACGTATGCCATCCGCATACGGAACATTTTCGGGAAATGGAATGCTTCCTCTTGTCGGATATTAAACTTGATATACTATACATTACCCTATTTCTATTGTATATCCAGCAGCATATCCAATGCGATACTACCCCTTTTTCGACCATTCGCATTCGGTCACACCAGCCAGACACCAAAATCGCATTGCTGTCACAAGTAATTAGTTGCGTGTGCCCCAAAACTTATACATTACCAATACTTATAAGCGCTCACAACAAAATATTTGTTCGTTATATACTAAATACTGCAATATATTGTAAACATGTAAATTATTAGGACATGCGGAAGGGTTGAAAGAGGAAGTACGCAAATATGCATGTTGCCTCGCTTGTCATGTGCTTAGGATTTCGATTTTTGGTTATACCTATAGCAATAACAAAGCACCGTTTTAGCTTGCGGGCTTGAATACTTAAATATACAATGTGAAACAGACTTCATAAAGAAGGGTACAGAATTACACAGGTGCAAGAAGGATGCAGACATTTTGAGAATATGTAATTTGTTCTATTATATATCAAATTTTGAAATTCTGTCGACGCCATATTGGTTCAGCAAAATTCATATGTTTCTGATGCCAGCGCCCTCTAACTCAAGAAAGTGAGGAATATGGCCGCAATTTGTTAATTCATAAGCCATCCGTAAGATTCGTTAGTGTTGGACGCTTAAGCATGGTTCATGATTGACATAATATAGACATAGAACATAACCTGCAAAGTAGAAACATACAAAATGCTATACTACGGTTCACAATGACACGTAAAATAACATAACTGTAGTATACCATTTTGCATGTTTCTACTTCGCAGGTTATGTTTTATGTCTATTGCTATGTCATGTCTATGTTATATCAATCATGAACCATGCATTAGACGCTTTACGTGCTCACGCTTAAAACACTATTTTTTGTTGTTCGCGTTGAGGTGTTGGATTCTGTGCGTTCTGTAGCGCTATGAATCAATTTCTGAGCGCTCACTTCTCCAAAACGAACATGTTTCACGCGCTTATAAGCGCCAAAGCTCGCCAAGCGTCCACTACTTCCAAATTAATTTCATGTGTACTAACGGACGCATTAGTACTGTCCAATAATCTTCCGTTTTGCTGTATTCTGTTCAGTTCGGTTATTCTGTTCGGTTTATACTTGAAACCCATGAATGAATAATATTTTCTGAAATTTAACTAAGGAACGCATTGCTCTGATTACGTTAACGTAATCTCTTTCATGTTTCCAAGTTGAAATTACAGTATTAAATAAATGGAAACGGTCTGAACGGGTGGACAATACTAATGCGTCCGATAGTACCTATCGTGTATGTTGATGTTGATATTATGCCGTTAGTGTGACAGTGCCTATGGTGCTAAAACATACAACTAGTTACTAGGGGTGCAAGGATGGGTCGCAATGTTATTAGTTTGTGAGTGTGTGTAATTATGGCAACGCAATTGGGACCGCTTTGCTGACCGCGGGCACTTATGGTCATGTGCGCTTAATGGGAATTCTGCACATTTTATTATCGCATCAATGTCAACGCAAACGTTACGGCGTTGATTTACGATCGTTGACGCTGTACTGGCCTGGTCCTGGGGTCCTGGCTGCTAAACGCCTACACCCTACAGGATAACGACGCATAACTTGTTTGTACTAGTACTAGCAAAATATCACAAAACAAATGAAAGTGGAATTGTATTACTTATATGTAGAATTTTACACATTTAAATTGATTCAACATTTTGGTAATTTAAAACTTTTTTACCTGATCTACAATTATGGAGTTTAGTGGGTTGCCTAAAGTAATATTGAAGTTTTGTTTTATTTAAACAAGAACGATCGTTTATTGCGTACAAGTAAAACGTTTTCTTTTTGTTAAAATTTAAAAAAATAAAATAGTAACGATCCTGCCAGGATTCGAACCTGGAATCTTCTGATCCGTAGTCAGACGCGTTATCCGTTGCGCCACAGGACCTTGTATTTTCCAAGAATTACAATTGTGAAAATCTTTTAAAATTCTTCACATTCGCGGTATTAATCACTTTATCCGCGACGACCACATAAAACAGCGATTACTATGTGTGTATGCAGGCACATATGACAGACATTATCACCACTCGCGAATTATGAGCTTAACACGAGTCAATTATAGGTATTAA
>JARJEB010000536.1:0-11063 GCA_030264535.1 Liometoxenus newtonarum
CCCACCGATCTGTTATTTTTGTTTCCACTTACCCCACCCGTTTCAAAATGTTACTTGACAGCTGTCAACCTACTTGCGTCTAGCGACAGCCTGGCTTCAGCCAATCACAAAAGAGTTCCAGAATATGATCATTAAGTTGTCGCTAGACGCAAGTGTCAACAATCGGACGAATTATTCTCAGTGAGAACCATCAAAAACGTGAAAAATGCGATTTCCGAATATTCGCAAGTGAGAACGAGGCTTAATTCAGCTAGTAAAGACTAGTTCTCACTTCCGAATATTCGGAAAAAACGTCCGAATATTCGGACAATTTGACAGACATCGGAAAAAGTTGAAATCATTCCTACTTTTTTCGGATATTCGCAATTTTTGAAAATCTGTGTGTTTACCCCACCCGTTTCAAAAAGTTACCTGACAGCTGTCAACCTCGCCGTAAGAATTATATTGGAAAAAAAAAATCGGACGAATTATTTTCAGTTGCAAACCATCAAAAACGTGAAAAATGCGATTTCCGAATATTGGCAAAAAAAATTCCGAATACTCGCAAGTGAGAACGAGGCTTTAACTGATCTTTGTTGTGCAATCTTAAAAGTAACAAATTGTAAACTGAGTTCGATTCTGTTCTTCATAGGCCAGTTTTCTACGTTTGTATATTGCACTTCTATTAATCAATTACTAAGAGAATTATTTACAAAACTTTGGTTCCTATATAATCTAAAAACTAATTCGCACGTCTACAATTAACCCTTCAACATTTTCCAGTCACACAATGCGCTGTAAACTTCATTGAGTAATTGTTTCCATTCGTGAAGTTCGCCAATCGTATCAATGTTGATGTAATACGTGCCTTTCGACGTTATCAAAGCCAAAGTTTTCGCACGTGGGCACAATGCTTTGTTAGCACTTTCAATCTCCTTGCGGCAGTAAACTAGATCGATGATCATGATTGGCGGTTCGTTGAAAGCTTCATCCAAGGGTGAATTCCAGAATTGTAAGACGGTCCCTGTCATTGTGCACCATCGTCGATGCCATACAGTTTCATCAGTCATCGATCGCAAATTGACCATTCCACACTTTTCAATATCAATTTTGAATTGGGCCAAACGTACTTTTAGATCCAACTTGGTATTCAAGGGCGCGTTCTCGTAAGTGATGATTTTGAACGATGATTCGGATTTGTGTAAATCGTTGACGGTCAGCTTGAAATAACCGCTCGGGAGGAATGATGAGGACACGACATTGTTTTCGACCAGGTCCCTGGTGTACAAATCCATGTAGCGTAGTTTTCTTGATGATAAACGAAGTTTGGATGAAAATCTCTAAATAAATAAAATTTGTTTGTTTCGTCACGAAAAATTATTCGAAATATCAGCAAACTTACGCTTTCAGACTTCTTGTCGAATTTTCTATGCAAAAGGCAATATATTTTGCCGGTGATTTCGAAAGTACCATCCAAATTATCGAAATAAAACGTCCGATCAAATGTTATTTTCTTGTCCCCGACTTGGACATCGACGGGGATAGTCGAAAAAATTCGTTTTTCATCCATCATGATGAGCACGAACCATCCTGTCTGCTCCTCGGTGAAGTTCTTTGTCAATCCAACGGTAATACCAGAAATTTCGATAGTTCCCAAATGTCTGGACTCGATTGGTTTCTCGTAATGGTTCTGACGAATTTCTTGCAACACTTTTTCGTATTTACAATCTGCAAACGAACAAAACTATTTATAATTGGAAGAACTTTTTGATAACAGAATAGAAATTTTATTTTACTTGCTGTTAACAAAATTTTTTCTGCTTCAACTTGACCACGGACATCAACATAACTTGTCTCTGAACGACGCGATACTTCCAACGCCTTGGATGCTTGCCTCATAATTTTGCATTGATAATCAGCTTCTTCCTTCAGCTTGAAAAAGGTATCAGAATCTCCATGTTTAAGCTCAACTTGTTTCTTTTCGCTTTCCAGTTTAGTAGTCAACATTTCGCTTGGTTTCTTGTTTTTTGCAGTTTTATTTGGAGTTGCATAAAGCGGTTCTTGCGATTCATTCTGCAAATCGTCAAAAAATTGATTTTGGAGATATTTTTTTATTTGGAAAAACTTACCAATTCCATTTTGGAAGCGACCTTATTAAGAACCTTCACATACTCATCGCCAGTTTCTCGGTTATCGTCCAACATACTCAAAAGCGAATTTGGGACGACTCTCCTTCGTCGTTCCTTGCAACGCTGCGTAATTTTCGTGGGCAATATCTTATCAGGCGTGATACGCGCTCTGTACAATTCACCAACCACTTCCACATCATTCTGTTTAGTATTTACTTGCCTTTTATCGCCGCCGGCGTCGTAAAGTTCTCTGACTTTAATGATTTTCGTATCGTTGATATTTCCGGATTGTTTACGTTTGCTTAGACGTTGCCAACACCCAGCGCGATACGCGTTCACGACGAAACGGTCTTCCAGATTTCTTCTACATTCGGACTTTTCTACTTTCCGCAACGGGGAAATCCCCGGAATCGATGTTGTCCGAATGACATAACGTGAGGATTTTGGCGTTGTTGATTTAACGATAGGACTCAAACTGACGCCATTCTCATCTTTGATTAATCTGTCAGTACGTGGACTTTCTGGAGTTGAATAATGAATTTGCACATTTGGCACTTCATCGTTGCAGTCGTAAATCGAAGTTGTAATATATTCGGGTATTTTTGGCGTTACTTGTTCGTAAATGTGGCATTTGACCTTTTTCATGCCACCTTTTACTTTTGATGGTTCAATGGTGATATAAATTTCGCTGTCATCGTCGAAGTTGATGTTATTGTTTGGCGTTTTCTTGATGCTTCCTGTGAAGGTTGCTGTTGAATAAGTCTTGTTGCTTTTCTTATAATTAACAGTTTGCGGATTTATATTTAGACAAACTTCTGAAAACGAAAATATTTATATAACTATTTTTTTGTTATGCCAACAACAAATTTTTTGTATCCTATATACCGTTATAACTATTGTTGATTGTTGATGGAACAGTTTTAATTTCTTTGTTAATTCGATTGTTTTCATCTTGACGATTGCGTTTTTGTTGTCGAAAACTCCTGTTGACAATCTATAAAATAATATTTGAATAAGATAAGCTGTTTTATTCCGTAATTGAACCGAACGACAAATTTATCAATTTACAAATATACAGAAACAAAAACAGACAGTTTGACAAATCAAACATTCGGCAGGAAATATACGTATAATTCTAAAATATAAACTAAACACATTACTTACCATTTTACGTGATTTACTCCAAAGTTCATTCCATACATCCGGAATGAAAACCATTTTGCACTTGCTCCCGTTTAATTGTTTAATAAGGAATATTTTCGTTTAAGAAGTAAAGTGTCAATGACAATATGCTGTTAACTATGACACCTCAAGGATAGTATTTGCAATTTATATTTATGAGTATATAGCAAATAGCAAAATAAGGGTACTGGTGGTGGGGAAATACAAATACCTGTTAATTCCTTAATTACTTTACGGTCTCGTTTGCTTGTGCGAATTGCTACGAATTTAATAAATTCCGATAATCTTTCGACAGAAATTCTCGTGATAATCCCTTCAATTGCTCCCTAGAACAAGATCATTAAAACAGCTTTTCTTTGCTTATATTTGCTTAAGCTTTACGAATACAAGCTTGATGAATACCGTAATGACCAGAATTATCCAATTTACTCAGTGCCAAGAAAAATAAGTAACGTTTTCGTCAGTTCATCTTTTTCAACGTTTATATTATTTCTTTCAGCAAGAAGACAACAGACAATGATCGATCACTTGAAATTACAAAACGAAATCAAAGGATCCTTCAGTGCGCTTGTTCTTCCATATACATCGGCGATTGATATTCGAAATCGATAATGAACGCGATCAATCATTCGACGTTAATTAAATTTAAATCGGCATATCTATAGACAATATACCTACCTATGTTTGTACGGAGAGTACCTACACGTCGACAACAAAAAGCACAACATTCGTCGTAAGTTTTTTCCCCAAGTGATTTCATTTCGTTTGATCAATCTTTGTATAATCGTCGAATATATATTTTTTATATTTTATCCGTTTATATATTATGGTCGCGCATCAGACGAAATGGATTTTGTCTTTAAGTTTTGTCTTCATGAAATATTCCACTTAGTTATCTTCTTCTTGCTGTTGCTTTGCGATGTGATGTGATGTGATGTGATATGGGCGCAGAGTTATAAAAGACGAGCATTGTTTTAAAATTACAATTGCATCATGATCAATAAGGTGCAATTTAAAAGTCGGCATTCGTGAACGAAAAATACGGTGCGAGACACCGCACAACTTTCCGATACTTATTACTCTTATTAGTGTACCTATATATAACGAAACTAGTTGTAGAAACAATGGAAGGGATCGTGTATTTCATCAGTGCACCTCTATGACTATTTGCGTCTCGACTATTTAGTATGGACGCAAACCTATTTTGCATGTTGTTTCTTTAGGAATTAATATCTCACAAACTATGCATCCTACGAAATAAAGTTATAGAAATTGAAATGTAGAGAATTGATAGGTCTACAAGAATATATATTTTGTTTTTTCCTAAATGTCATATTTAATCAGTTATATTCAAATTTATATTTCGAATTTTAGGAATTAATATCTCACAAACTATGCTTCGCACGAAAAAATGTTATAGGTACTGAATTGTAGAGAATTGTAATCTGTACAAGAAACTATTTTTTATTTGCCTCTTATTCGCAAATTTATGTTTTGACATGGAGGTTAAGTGCCTTAGTGCCCTTCTTTATCGACCGATTTGGCTGAATTTCGAACCAGGTCTGATCGCAATTAGACTGAATCTGTGTGCCAAGTTTCGTCCCGATCCGTTGCAAAACCATTTTTTCGGACTCATGGAAGCGAGATTCGTGGAGATATGTTGAAAACCCGACATCGAATTTTTGGGGTGAATCCGATACTTTCCTTCGATAGTATCGGAAAGTAAAAAAAGAACGAGTCAAGTAAGAAATTTCACATTTCCATGGTTTAAAAGTTTTGAAACGATTTTTGGTTTTGCATTAACTAATTAACGAAAAGTGATTGACTTCAAGTCTTTTTGTTGTACGCATTGGCCTTCTTGTCTTGTCTCATCACGAAAAACCAAATTAAATTTTCGAGACAATGGAAACGAGAGCATTTGGACTTTTGGTATTACAAATTCGAAAGAAAAAAAAAACAAAGCAACGCCAAGGGAAGACGAGCCCATTGTTTCGGTCATCGGAGCAACGAAAGACAAGAAGAAAAAATAACGAGCAAACATACAAAAAAATGCAGTAGCTGAGTAGCTACTACTCTGTCTTCTTGTAGTTTCAATTGTATTGCGCGTTGGAGTGAATTCGGGACGAGCAAAATCGTTGGCCAAGTCAAACCAGTCAGTATACCTACAAAAGGAATATGCTTCAGTTCCCGTGATGTATGGTCGCAAACTTGATGGACTGTTATTATCTATCTTGTCACCTTTAACACAATGCGCATGCTAAGATTGTTATAAGACGTTTCGCGTTTTGAATTCTTCGTCCTTTGAATTCTTCTTTTTTCACACTATCACACTTATTTTCTTCCAAAACAGAATGAATTTTAATTAAACCTTCAGCACAGTCCAACAAACAACCACAAGAAAAAGTTTTATTTGTTCAAAACCAAAATTAAAGATTTTTCTCATTTTTTTTGTTTTCTGTTTTTTAGGTGATAAACCACATGCATGCCAATTATGCAACAAGAAGTTCGCGTTGGCGTGCAACCTAAGGGCGCACATGAAAACGCACGAAGGTGAGTCCTATAACTCGATTATTATATCAAAACCATAAGCGAAAGTCGATTATTAAAAACTCATCAATTACAATTAATTTTCGCGTGATACTGAATTTGGTAAAGTCGATGCACGATGCACTCATTTACATAATTTTTGATGGTGCTTTCAAAAAGCTTCTTCTTTTGTTTGTACCTACATTTCTACTCACTGAATATTTATAAACTCATTTTTGAATAATACATTTCGAACAAGAGCACTGTCCGTCTATAGTCTAGTCATCTTTATGATCTCTTTTGGAGATTTGTCTGTAAGTATGGATAAATACACAGAAAACCAAAAATAATATAAAAGGGCGTCCGGGACCTGGCTAATGCAATTTAAATTGCCGATTCCACCCTGGGGCTAGAATTATAGACTAGGTTAATGTGGGAGCTAGACATCCACGATTCCAAAATGAAAATTGCTCTCTCAAATCATTTCAAACTTTTTTGGCTTCTTAATTCAACCATAGAATATTCAACCCAACAAATTTTTACATTTTTAAATGCGCGCTTCGAGGGATGATTATTTTGTGTTTGTTGGTTCCTTTCGTGCTTTCGTTACTTTCTTGCTTAAATTAAGTAGGTACGGCACCGAGAATAATATTTATGTTTGTTGTAAGTATTATTTTGGGTTGGTGTCATAAAAACACCTATCATTTGATCATCTCGCATTCCTAAGTCACTAACGTTACATAATAGAGAATAAATGATAGAGTAGAGTCCACCAGGAAACGTATAATATAAAGACACTTATAAAATTAGAACATTACCCTTATAAGAGGTGCAGGCGCCACATGTAATTGGACTTTTTATTGTTACAATTTTTGGATTTCTATAACTTATTTTAAAAAGAATATCAAAACGTTATACATGGGATTTAATTATATAATAGTATATTACGTAATTAGAGTGGAAAGTTGCTTATTCCTCACGAAGCGGAAAGTTCACAAACGAGCTGTGTAGCGGCGAGTTTCAAATAGTAATTCAATTTGTGAATTATTTTCAAATAATTATTGCTCGCAGTAACACAAATATTTTTCAACAACATTACTTTAAAAACGCCAACACCTTTTTTTCCGTGTATTGTGTATACCTATAATAAGGCCTATATACAAAACTGTTACATTTTTTTTTCATAACATAACAGTGTGATATGTCCATCTCCTTCTTTCTCTTTATATGTTCAATGCAGTAATAGACAATTGTAGTTTGGGTTGCATACGTTCGACGTGCTCGTTGACGTTTGACTCGGCATTCAAGCAACATTAGTGATTTAGTGATATAAATTGACATATTGTTTCTAAAATATGATTATGTGTGTTTGCAACTCTTTGTGTTGAAAATGGTCTTATCCGCTTGCCTTATTTCTCGCACTCGCTTCGCTCGTGCTCGCAAGACACTCACTCATGAGACCCTTCTCAAAGCAACTTGTTGCGAAAATAACTATTACAGGAAAATGTTTGATTGACTTGTGTTTTTCAATGTTTTAATCCTTCCTTTTAATCCGTCTTTTAACTACTGTATACCGTGCGATTATTTTATCGTCGAACATAGCATATGCAATGTTCCTATGTACGATGGTAAAATAAACGAGTCAAACTCATGGCAACGCGGATTTGTATTGCTAACGACGTACCGACGGACTGGGAATGGGGATGTGGGCAGTGGCGAAGCACGATCAAAGTAATTTTTATGATTATGCCGCTACTGTCAGTTGTCAATTTTGTTCCTTGTCATAATCATGTATCTACACATCCGAAGAAATGATAAAATTAATAAAAATGTACGCAGGAAATAATAGTCTGCGGATTGTTCGCATTTATTTTCCATAAATATATATACCATCCGTCACAACAATACATTGTCACCCCCAACTCTCTGTCCGTTCGTCGGTGTGTCTTTAGAAATACAAATCCCCGTTGCCATAAGTTTGACTCGTTTATTTGATCGTCGGACATAGGAACATAGCACATTCTATGTTCTACGATAAAACAATCGCACAGTATATCTAATTGCTACTGCATTATTAGTTCTTATGTGTTAATTTTTCGCTTCTTTTTATTTGATTGCGATTCGCATTATCCAGTCTCCACCTTTCCAACTGCCAGTCGTTTGCCGTTGCATTTTTTGTTTTTGGCTGTGGTTATTTTATAATCTCGTCCTCGACTCCTCGTTTTTCGTCCTGTTTGATAGTGTGTTATTATACAGCTGCCTATATACTTCTATGACTTCAATATACATTTCACTATAAGTTACTCGTTTTCGTTTTACTTGGTGGTGCGTCTTCAAAGCCGCAGTTTTCTATGCGATAAAGATAAAAGATATGCGCGCGAGTATAAAAACTTGGATGATATTAAAACTAGTTCAGTTTCCTGTCTGCTTCATTAAAAGTGTACCCTCTTTAGTTGAAGGAAGAGTAAAACACCTGAATTCATAATTAGCTTTTATTAATTTAATCGAGATTCTAAGGTCGCAATTCATGTCCATGAAATGGAGGAGAAGTGGGGGAAATGACCTTGGAATCTTGATTTTAGACCCCTTTAAAATTACATAAGATTATAGACCAAAACACTCTTCACTTAGCGAGCTACATTTATGAAAATATGCACGAATTTTTAGGTGATCCACAAGAAGAATGCCTCAAGTGCGGCAAACAATTTTTGTCCAGTGGAGGAGATCCGGGAATGTGTCCGAGTTGCGGAGGCACTAAACCGACAACAGGTGATTCTGCAGATGAATCCACCGGCAATGAAGATAGCGGTCATGGTTCACCCGAATAAGAATAAGTAAGCACAAATAATGTACATAAATAAGTATAGGTAGGTATATACCGGGTCATCTCAAAAATTATCGTAGTCAAAGCTGGCCATATGGAATGGAAAACGTATGTCTGGCTTGTGTCGTCGTTTTCAAATGATTTTGTTTGTTTGTCAAGTTACTTACCACTTTGACATTATAAATAACCTACAAATATGTTATTCATTCTAATTAATACCTATTTATAGAGATGAAATCATAATGAACACTAATTTCGTTTTTATTAATAAAAAAGCCAAATTAAAGTAATTGAGACAGAAGTTCCAAAGATTTTGTAGGCTCTGCTTCCATACGTTCACGAACGTCATTAACAACTTCTTCTGTACGACCGGTTGGCCTACCAGCACCTTTTCTATGAGTCACAGAGCTAGTTTCGCGAAACACACGAAAACAATTTCGAAGGCACGGATAAAAGTCCTGTGTTAAGACTGCTACGGCTGGGAAGTGCTCGCGAAAATTGTTTAAACATAAACGCTGACTGTTTTCCCAAATTCCATTAACTATAGCACACCAGTTCGAAAATAGGCTTGAATCATTAGTAAATTTTGTGTTCTGTGATGAAAACCATGACTAAAAAACTGCAATAGTAAGAGAGCTTAACCATTTTGACAATCAATAAATTAATGATAATTACATGATTCCTGTAAAGACATTAATTATATAATCTATGGCCAGCGTTGACTAAGATAATTTTTGATGGCCCGGTACTTAGTTATATGTATATTGTATTTTGAATATTTATGTTAAAAATATGTATAAATTTGATATTTAATATTTTTATACGAATCGACAGCTTCAGATTTTCTAAATATTTATTTCTATTTAATTTCGGTGAAGTCTGTAGTGCGCTCCAGAAATATTGACTACCTAAACTAAACAAATATACCTACCTACTAAATAGGTATAGATTTTGAAACGATTTTAAAAGCCACTAAGCATTTCATTTCAAAACTTTTATAGAATATATACGATTCGCTTTCGTATCTTATGTCCATTGGCATTTTACATGTCCAAATGTCTGTCAATTTTCTAAACATGCATTGTACCTACCTAAAACGAATCGAATCAACCGGACTAAAGCGTTTTATAGGAAATGTAAATATTATAAAATTATAATAATCTTTATTCGAATTGGATTCGGTTTCAAAGTCTTTTTCAATTCAACGAGCTGCAGGTTGTAAGGTTTTAGGTTTTTAGAACTCAAAATGAATACACTGCGTATCAAGTCATATTTGTATTTCACTCAAATACATTCAAGTGATGTATATATTTCTGATTTTCTATTGAAACACATGGTAGTTTCGATATAGTAAATTCATTCATTTCGATTTTCATTGATGCGGATGCCGGAGATTCTTTAAAACTTTATTTCTTATTTTGTTACTTTGGTTACTCGAATGTTTGACTTCAGACGTTCAACCACATCGCGGGTACGTTATTAAATTCGGACACTAATCTGTCAATAATCGCCCATTCGTGTTTAATCGTGCGTTCTAAAGGCACATACTTAAGCTTTCCACTTTCCATATTCTTTGAATCAGAGAACGTCAATCATTTTATAATAATTTCGGGTCTCGAGAACAAAAATAGTAGATTATATCATTAAGCGTATAAGTGACACTTTGTGTGGCGAGTAGGAACGGTTGACCGACGAGCGTAGCGAGCCACACAAAGTCACTTATACGCTTAATGATATATACTATTTTATCTCCGAACGCCATTTAATTTAATCAAAATTGTAATAATAAATAAACAATGTCGAGGTTATGGCATTTGACGTTTGTTACCGTCACGCCAGTTGGGTTGCATAGAACTGCTCCACTGCGTACTGCACGCCGATTGGTCCGAATCAATCGCTTTATGCGCCTAGGAGTATAAATTATTGACTTATACGCCTTGGAGGTATAAATTATTATGAAGTATCGAGGCGCTATAAAGCTACACGTATACACCATGCAACAGAGAATGTAATGTGTCACTTATACGGCCGTTCGGAGATAAACTTGTTTACACGTTAAAAATGTGGATATTCACTTTATATTTCTTTCACACCTATACCATATTGTTGTTGTTTTTTAGTATACCGGGTGTTAGGGCCGGATGAGAATTGAAAAACTATTCTAAAAACTGAACAGTCCGTCAGTTCCGGACTGAACAGCCCCTACCGGAGCGTATATGACGTTGCGTCAGATCAGTTCAGTGCAGTTCGACCGCAGCGCATTTCCGAAGGCCAGGACTGAACAGTTTTTTCTCAGAGGATTTGCGGAGCGTGTATGGGGTCCCTAAGATGCAAGAGAAGCAATTTCGTCGAATCGAAAAAACGTTATGTGGCAAGAATTCAATTCTCTTCTTGTTCTAACTATTTCTTGTCTTTATTTTTGA
>JARJEB010000546.1:0-20097 GCA_030264535.1 Liometoxenus newtonarum
TTCTGCTTGACGTAAGAAAAATCCTCAAGAGGTATTATGACCTATAATTGACTCGTGTCAAGCTTATTATTCGTGAGTGGTGATAATGTCTGTCATATGTGCCTGCACACAAACATAGTATTCGCTGTTTTACGTGGTCGTCGCGGATAAATTTTATAAATGTTGCCACTTGAAATTATGTCACTTATACCATACTGTTCCCACTTAATACTATGTCATATTTAAGGTTTATATGAACATTACGGTTAAATGTTGTAAAATTCAGTTACTTAAATTAATATAAATAAATAATGCAATGTCAAAAGCATAATACGAAAAGTTAAATAGGTAAGATTCGAACATATAAACATCTAATGATATAATTAATACCATTAAAGGCAAAATGTTAATAAATACCATACTTTCAAATCTATGAGAAATTGCGAATACATATGATGTAAGTATATATTCTGCATACTCTGTAAATAAATTAAAAATAAATGTTTTGTAAAAAACTATTCAAAATTAATTTATTGTAAGTACAATTGCGAGCTGCCTACCTTGTATCTTGCCTTACTTGAAATTGCGATTTTAGGCAATCGACGTGACTCATTAAATTTGTGCCCTGTTATTTAAAATAACGAAAGCACCATGAAATTTGCTACAATGCCACTAACAATTTCTTGTTGTACCTGGTTTTACTTTCCGACTTTACCAAGAGTATATGGTGAGGAAAGTTATGTATTCGGTCAAAAAATCGAAGTCTGGTTTTCAACGGATACCCATTTCCACGAAACACCTTTTCCCTGTGTGAGTGAACAAAATGTATCTGAGCGTGTGTGTGTGAACATAATTCCGGGCAATGTATATTTTATATAAAACTGAAATTTGCTTCCTGTGCAATTAGCTAACTCAAAATTGACAAATAGAACATAATGACGCAGAGGAAAGTTGTGATAAACGAAATAAGTATGACACAGGGTGTTACGGCTAGTTCTGCGAAATCGTGTGGATGTGATCGGAAAGTTGTACGGTGTGAAATTTCTGTACCGATTTTTTCGTAGGATGCATAGTTTGTGAGATAATAAATTTTAATATATTTAATATTTAATAAAATATTTAACACTCAAAATTGACAAATTAAGCGGTTTGTGCAGCATATGAAGGTTGTGGTTATAAACGAAATATGTAATATCCAGGCTGATTTATATGTTCAATATACAGGGCGTTTCAAATAATTTTTACACAGTATTTGTCAAATACGATTTATACAGGGTGTTTGAGACGAAATTTGCGAGAAGTTCAAACACGCTGAATACAAGGATTTTCAAAAATGATTTATGAAGGTTATTCTTCTGAAGTCTTCCATTTTTCAATGTTATAAAGTTGAAAATAATAAATAGGCAAGGTGAATCGAGAACGTCTGTATGTATAGTAGAGGAGGTGTCGTAAAGTCCTAACCTGCCACGCATTTAGGTCGATACTGACCTCACTGCCAGTGACAATTTTTCGTCTCGTTCTAGTGTTGTGTATTCGCTCGCTAATCTTACGTTTCATCATTTACACAAGAAATTAAAGAAAATAATTGTGTGAACTAATTGTACGTAAATTCGCTTACTAGCTCTGTGCACCTACTGTCTGTGACGTCAGTCGACTTTTGTTTTGTAGTGTCCGCCGTTCTATTGAATATTGAAGCCAGCTTATATAACCTAGGTAAATAGGAACGTTTTCGCATCGCACAATTTTTTTTATTCATTTTACATATAAAATGAATCTGTACGGATTCACAGTGGACAACTTTCTGACCATATTACCTACACTACGATTAAACTCGTCGATCGTAAAAGTACCTAACTTTGATCGGAAAGTGGAAATTTCATTAATTACATTTTGATCCCTAAATTTCTGTACAATTTCGATTTTCTACGAAATCGTAGTGTATATGGTCGGAAAGTTGTGCGGTGCGAATCCATATCGATTTATATTTATGACGATTTAAGTCGGTGCCTAAAATTCGTAAAACCATAGTCAAAAATAATGCGACAGCTCAGGTACTATGTGACTTTCTACTAATGCATATATTGAGGATACTATTTTCAATTTGCTAATCATCAGGTGGTATCAATGATATATTATAGTTAAGATAGAAAGGTCGGCCACACTAGAGTACTTTTTGTAATATTCCATTCACTAAACCAGTCGAGGCCATGTGCGTCGGACATATATATCTACACACAAACTAGACAAACTGTTCGCTTTTAACAATTAGTTTTAAATGTCAAAATAATCTATTCCATTTCCAAGTCCTTTGTTTGATTTTCAACAATGGCAAAATGTGCACCTAGGATATAATGTAGCGACAGTGTTTATAAATAAAATTAATGATTTCCATCTGCTTTAACAACAAAGACTTTACGATAATCTGGATTTTGTCAGGTTCGACATTTTGGGCAAAGGATGCGCGAATGCAAGAGAACAATTACAAGAATGCCTGAAAATTAATAGATTACAATTGGAAATCAAATATTTTCGCATTGGTCGTTGGGTATTCTCCAATTTCCACTTAATGTATTAAATGAATGCCATCCATTGATTACCTTCTCAAACCTTTTCATCCTTTTTTCCTTTCTCAAGATGTCTACCCGTTGTTATAACTACAATTTGGTTCAAATTCTTTCTTTAGTTTCGGCATGTTCTGCATTCTTAACACGTTTTCGGTATTCTTTACGTTTCTGATCGTGGCCAAAATGGCCACAATTAGAGAGAAAAATACTTCAAATGCAAATTTGATCAGGCGTCTCTTTGTGTGCACTCACACTCTCACACATAATAGTAACTTCTAGCATGACTCTCACACATAATAGTAACTTCTAGCATGCTCATTGTATATGTGAAAAATACATTAACGTAGCCTTGTTGTTTTTTTTTTTTGTACGAACCAGGCGCGGAACCAATTTGAAAGGTTTCCATAGCACTGTCTAAATGGTCGAACTGGGCGCAATCGTTATTGAATTGCGATAAAAAAAACCTTTTCCGGCCAATCTACCGAAGGTATATTAGGAAAGTATTGTATTTAGGCTAAATCCATCGGCCGAGGTTTTGACAAATCTGCACGAAGGAAGACAACTATACTCAGACCGAGACTAAAAATGCGCAAAATATGTCTGCAAAGAAGAGACCTTTATTCGAAGTTGTCAGATATAATAAAATTTTACAACCTCGCAAAAAACTGACTAAGTACTGATTTTAACAAGAAACTGTCTGTGTAATATGCAAACGTAATCAACGTCACATTCCTATCAAAATTATGTGACCCCGTACCGATTTTTTCAAATCCGTAAATTAATAAATGTATGTGTGTAAGTACATTTTATATTGCGTATAATGAAATTATTTTATAACTTGTGGTTACTTAATCTGAAGTAGGACGTGCGGTTCGAGAAAGCGATCAAGGACAGACCAAGCGTTTTTTCTTTTTCAAACTATAAGCAAAAATCAGTGAACCATGAGGCATCCAGCTCCATTCCATATGACTTTAGTAAATAAAATCGTTTCCAAAACTAGAGTAATCCTAAACTACTTATGTAAATTGATACTTTTCAAAGTAAAAACGCATGTTTGTGGTATTAGGACACCGGAAATCGTCCCTACAAGAAGTATTACGATGCGTACATGTGGTTGTGGGAGGCAACGAATATTTAGAACTTTATATTTTTTTCAACTATTACAATGTTTCGAATGATTGTGATTCTTCGAACATTTGATGTTGATCTCCCAGTTCGTTAATAATGAAAGAGAACACGTTCGAAATAGTTTCAAACTCACGGCACGGACAAGATGTTAGATTAAAATAGATTGCTTTTGCCTAGTTTATGCAATACGACGGATCAAGGTAGATGTATACTTTCACTTTAATTCAAGTTATGCAGCCTTATGTAACAGCAGCCGAAGGAACAATGGTGTCTGATGAGTAACAGCAAGCACGCCGTATATACTGTTAAATAAAATTGTACAAGGTACAAAACACTCTGCATCTGCGCCTCCAATATGAATGTACCTATACTGTATAGTGTATAATGTATAACTTTATAGTACCTAAATTCGTTAGAGATATTCGTAATTTAATCATTAAAATCACTTTCAATTATTCATAAATTTAATTATTTCCATCAGTATAAAAGCAGAATTGAGCATCTCGTACAGCCAACATCTAATCAAAAGTTTATGTATTATATTAAATTATATTAAATTTAGCAATGACAATCGATGTACTGCACATCTACTGCGGCAACATCTTGTCTTGTTTAGATTGCTTTCACGAAATTGCGTCTGTAACGTATTTACCTTGTGTAATTATATAATTTTCTTTTATATGCTTATATTACTGATATATGTTTGAGGTCCCGCAAGAATAGTACATTAGCAAAAGTATGGTGGGTAGGCGAATATCGAACATGCGCGGGAGTTTTACATAATATAAATATATATGTAGAATATTCGAATATAGTTTGTTATTGCTTAGCTGTTTCATAACTTTCCAAAGTGAAAGTGCAAATTTAAACAAAGGTATATTGGGGTCCGTTATTTTTTCACTGTTTGCACCTAATCTATTAGCCGATAGACACATGGGCAACATGTGTAAACGATATTATTTTCAACACGTATACGTTTTAGTTCTTTTTATATCATGTTCGACGAGAGGCCGGAAATCTCCAAGTCGAACTTCCGTTGACTTTATGCCACGTTCGAAAATGGCCACATGCGCTGTGCTGTAGTTTGCGTTGTTGCCGACTCTAAAGTTGAACATAAAGGAGCGCACTGTGGCGCACTCTATACATCGTTTATTCGCTTTTTAAATCTTCCCGGGCGGTGCCCTACCATAAGCTTTTGATTTTGATTATACGAACAGAAAATGTTCAAAAACGGTTGAAAAATTAACTAAAAGCTGCACCCTCGCCTTTTATAAACCCCTTGCACCTTTACAGCAGCGGGCAAACACTAAACAGGGTATAATACAAATTATACTCTTCAAAAAAAACCTTGCAATCTTTCTTGACTATCAGTGTATTTCCGGCTAGGTTTAGTCTCTAAAAATATTTAAAACCTTTGGGTTTGTTTATTATACCTGTCGATATCATAAAGGTTTGAAAAATATTTTGGAGGTTTTTTATTTTCACCAATATAGTCTGTTACTGTTAAAATTATTAGAAATCTTCCGATTGCAAATATCAATACTGGGAAACATTAATTTCATTGTACAATAAATACAATTTAGAATCATTTCTATTGGGTTTATTTTCTATTTTATTCCACTATCAGGCCATTTCTATCGACTAAACAAAAAAGGCCGCGTTGCGGAATAGTCTTTGTTTAGACGACGAATGAACAATACCCTGACGACGACGAATAGGCGAATATAAATGGATGAATCAAAGCGAAAGTAGACGATGTAATGATTAATGCAGTACCAAACAAGGAAGGGGGAGAGGTTTTTACGTAGGGTGACACACTGCACCCTCATGCTGGAACACGCACACAAAACATGATTCATTCAATTTTTTACCGTCTGGCACGCACTCAAAACAAAATGTTTTGTATATGTAATTAAAACAATGTTTTTCCAAACGAAAGACAAAAACGACACATTGTCGAAGAAAAAAAAAGATATGAATAGTTCCCACGATGTTCCGATGACAAACAACACAGCGAATCAATCAATATTCAATTCATTGGGACTGCCCAACCAATTGTTTTCTAGCCTTTATCGAAAAAAATATATCAACGTTTTTTACTTTCCGGCCACATACCGTAGGTATGTAGACAGAGGAAAGTAAGGTGATCATGAAAAAAATTAAAGTCTAATTTTCCCTGATTCGTGGAGATCCATTGACCCCAGGTCAAAAATCGGTTTTTTGGCAGCTGTCCCTCCCAGTTGCACCTGGAGTAAATATAAACAAAGTCGGCTCGTAAAGAATACACCTTTACTTTAGTCGCTAATTATTGATTGTAGCATAAAATTACCTATATAGGAATAGAATAGAACAATGCTGCCACTGCAACTCTCGGATCACACTGACACTCGAAATTGACACTATAAACTTCATAGGAAGGATATCGTTATAAATATTGAAACTGACGTTAGACGTCATCGAAATTAAATCGGAATGGATACGCACCGCACAACTTTGAGACCATATCCACTACGATTTCGTAGAACTCGTCGACCATAAAAGTAATTTTGATCGTAATTATTGATATCACTATACTTGTGGGCAATTTCCACTTTCCGATCAAAAATACTTTTACGATCACGAGTTTTACGAAATAGAAATTGATATGGTCGGAAAGTTGTGCGGTGCGAACCCGTACCGATTTATTTATATTGTGCTTAATTTAGATGCTTCGTAATTTCATAATAAATGTATAACTGTTTTCTTGGCTTATATTCTATGAAAGTATGATTATTATAGGTAAGGTACAATAGGGTTAAATTCGAAACAAGTCAATTTAGTAAATAACCCCTTTGCTTCCAATAGCTTTTCGTTCCTAAACTAAACCCGTTTTTCGATTTATCTATCTATATACGAGGAATGTTCGTACACTTATTAAAGAAGTTATAAGGGTTCGATCATCCATATTACTTAAATGCGGTTGGCTTTATTTAATTAATTACTGTTATCGTCATACTGTTATCGTCACCCTGGTTCTTCTTATGTTCTTATAGACACCGAACTAAGAACTCTTTATCGGCGAGAACGACCAATGCCTATCTACAAAGTCGTAGTCGAACAGGAACCCGATGTGAAAAGCTTTTTGCTCAATACTAATGTACGAAAGCAAAATCGTGCGGCGGTTGCTTTTAATAAAGCTTAATTGCGGTTTTTTTAATTCTCACCAGCAACGTTTCCTTTTTGGCAAGAAACAAAGTCGACCTCGAAGTTTTAATTATACCTACCAAATAGGATGATAGATTAAATTTATAATTGAATTAGGAACAATGAACCAAAAACATTATAGAACCTTCACGTAATTAAGAATATGAGTGGATGCCCAAAATTATAGTTATAAGTTTATAATACTTTGAAACACTGTTTTATATGCATAATAATAGTCATAAAGTCAGATGTATATTTTGCGTTATGAATTTGTAATCGAAATTATTTTTTTTACTGGTGATAAAATTATTTAGTTCCCACAGAACTTTACGACACGTCCTGTTTTTCGCAGTAATTTACGTAAGTCCTAAATATAATACAAAAACAAACAAAATATGATATAGAGTGATCTGAAATTAATTACATCCTGCTTGGTGCAAATAATTCATAAATAAACAAGTGTTGCACATGGTAGATGTAGCTAAGTTACTGTACTCAGGGATCATCCAAAAACAGCAACTTAGGTAAAAGTTGTAGCGAATTGTACAAACTATATTTAAATGTAGGTGAAAAAACATTTAAAAAATAGCTTTCTTCTGAAATTGTGATCTGAAAGTGGAAATTGTACAGAAATTAAGTAATAAACGTCATGTCAACTTTCCTATGAAAATTAGTTTCACTGTTGGAGAGCTCAATGAAATCTATTACATAGTCGGAAAGTTGTGCGGTGTGAACTTCTACCGATTTATTTGGCTGCTTGTCTATCATGATAATATGACACATACTAGCAACGCACGCAAGCACTTTCGAATACACATAGACCCACTAATATGATTTGGCGTATAACCACTGTTATTATATACACTCGGTATATTAGTCGGAAAATAAAAATGTAATTACTCCTTTATAAGTTTTTGTTCTCAAGAGGAAAGTTAGACTGACACAAACGGAAATATGTTTACTTTCCGGCTTACCGAAGGTGTAGTGAGGAAATATATGTTTTCAGGCAACTTTTCGAAGAGGGATTTTCGACATATCTCCGCGAATCTCGCTTCCTTGAATCCGAAAAAGATTTTTTAGTGATATGTGTTTGCTCTGAGCAAAATCGCTGGCAAACCAAGCAACGTATCAGGCTGAAATTTGCTAAATGGGAGCTGTCCCTCCAACTTGAACTTGGATTAAAAATATATTAGTTATTAATTTTTCTATAACAAGCTAAATACTGATTTTGATTTACAAGGTTTGGGAATTAAATTTCTTGTAGGGCTAATGGATACATGTGCAACCATTTCAACAATACCATGACAATCACCAGCATGTTGATAGCGCGACTCTACAACCGGAACTGACAATATAAATTTCATAGTAAGGTTGTCGTTATAAATACTGACCTTGACGTAAAAGTCATCGAAATTAAATAAATCGGTACTGGTTAAATTCGCACCGCTCAAAACTTTTCGTCCATACGCACTACGATTTCGTAGAACTCGTTGATCGTAAAAGTGGTTTTCATCGGAAAGTTTAAATTATCGTGAACAAACTTGGTTTTACGATCAACGAGTTCTATGAAATCGTATTGGATTAGGCCGGAAACTTTTGCGGTGCGAATTTAACGCACAGATTCATTTTTGTTTGATTTATTTAAATCCCTGAAAAATTAGACACTGGAATTAATAATGTATAGGAAAGTTGAGCTATACTCCGGTACTCACTGCAATATTTAATATGAACTAGTTTAAAGTGAGGTTTTACACTCACTTATAGTTCTAATTCATAGTTTTGAACTACTAATTGCTTGTTCCTTGTTGCAAGTTGCAATTTGATTAAAACTTGTTTTCCTCAATATTTAGCTTGTTAACTTTATGTGAAACACATTGAAAGCGGATAACCAGCGGTTTATACCATTTGGCTAGAGGAATATTACCAGAAACTAAAACTGTGAACCTGTATCTGGCTATGTGGAAACCAAGGCTGGCGAGTTGGTTCTCGCATTTTAACCGGTACTTACAACTTCGGCCCCGACGACACCGTAATTGGGAATATCATCTGCGGCATATTGCCTGATTTATGTCGACCGGCGTTTCCAACCGCCCTTATTGGCACTTGTATACAGGATGATTCAGTTTGGTTATTCCTATATGACTAACATCTTTGTTTGAAAAGAGAATTGGTTATAATTCGCAACTTACCAACATACCATTATCAGATTTTGATTTGCATAGTTTAGACGCTAGAAGGCACTACCTGAAAACAATATTTGCCACATTAAGGGTCCGTTTTTTTGCTAACGTCCAAGAAGTGGAAGGAAAATTGTGGAATTGGAAAAGTAAAAAAACGCAAAGCTGCACAAACCGACTTTAGTAGGAGTGGGGGAAGTTGGTTGTTGTTCTGTCACCTTCCCTAAATGCTAGAATAATATACATTACCTATTAATATCGTAAATATCGCTAACGAATTATAATTCGACATGAATACATCATGCCATTTTTGGTTAACTCGAAGTGCTAAATTTTTCTTGTTACTTCAAATTTTGGAATTTGTGCAATTGATAGTTGTCGAGACATGTGAGGTTCAAGTTTTGGAAATTATTCATGCGCTCTAGCTTGTAAAATATTATTATCAAAATCTGCAAAGAGCATGTTTGTAAGTTATAAATTTTGTACCTTTACTACCCTGTATATAAACATATAAATAGGTCTACCTAAATTCAACGGAAAATTTACAATGTATGATCGTTGGAATTGTACCCCCATTTTGCACCAAAATAAACGCAAACTCCTCCGGCAGCAAACTGGCTAATTAAAGTACCGACTAACATAAAAAAAGACACAAAACGAAATATAAACGTGCAATTGTTTGTCATAAAGCAATGGGGTTATAATCATTCGATCATTAAAAGTGACGCGGTCGAATCGAGTTTTTATTGAGGATGAAACTGTACCGATGACTGAGATGATAGGACCAAACATATAGAAATTCGTTTTCATTGTACATGAATAATTTCGGTGTGTAGTTCGGGAGGAGATTGAAAAACTACAGAAGAACATGTGGTAACCGCACAAACAGCAACTTTTATTGGTTGAATTGGTTTGTTGCTGATTTGCGTCTGAACTGCTTTGAAATCTATTGAAAATCCCCTAAGAATTTTGATTTTATTCTTTTCCTTCTCTCTTATCAGAATGGGAAAGGATTTTTCTTGTTGTGGGAGTGACGCAAGTATATGCGATTTGGCTAAGGACATATAAGTAGGTTATTTATATGAAGGTCGAAAAATAAAATTGCGATATTGATTTAAATTAATTTTTCAATCAAGCCAATTCAAATGGAGTAACATCTAGTCGTAGCCCCAATTAATTCAATTTCTTAATTAGTTTCGCTCCATTTTAGAGCGAAATATTAAAGACCCGTTCTTCGATTATACCTACTTGTGCATGAATCTCTTCTGTCATTCTGTCAGAGTCCACATAAAGAACAAAAAATGGAGCAACGTCAAATTTAAGGAAAAGAGTGAAATATGGGGTGTTCTAAACAATAGGATCATATTTTTATCCCAAATTGGTATCCCATTTTTTCACATAAATGTATAGACTCCAGGTTAGTAAAAGCACTGAATCAACAAAGTGAAGTTTATTTTTATAAACAGGTTTTTTTGACAAAAATCGAAGATGATTATGGCTTTTTCATCTCCTCAGCAATCCACATGATCCCATGAGTTTCACTTTCAAATTAAACTCACATTTCTCCAGATTTATCTTCGGACTACTGTGTCTCACAAAACAGGCAAGAGAAATCAATATCCGTTGGAGTAACTACATCAGGTAGATCCTCAAGGGGAATTAGAAAAAGAAATATTTTTCTTTGGGTTTCAGCTTATTGATGATTATTTAAAATCAAAAAAGCTTTTTGAATCGCATAATTTGCTGGACGCTGTCCCACCATTCTAGAAATCACTTTTTCAAAGACATGGGACCGAAGAAATTCGTGTAATATGGTTGGTTTTGCTGTCTTTATGACAATCATCAGGAGACTTTGTAGATCGAACATCGATTGAAAATTTTAAATATCAAAACACCGCATCAAAGATTTTGAATTAGATGTGTAAAAGTACACATCTATTTAAAATCGGTACGGGTTCTCACCGTAAAACCTTCCGACCAGTAATTTTCATCGGAAAGTGGAAAATGTAGAGAAATTTTGTGATAGCAAATTGTAATCCCGTATCGATTTATTCAATTTCGATTACTTCAAATTCAATTTTTATAACTATAATCTTGAAATAAAGTTTATATTGTCAATTCCGAGTGTCAGCGCATTTCCTACAAACAAATAGCCAACCCTAGAAGAAATATTATTTTAGTTAATTTGAAACACTTTCTCAGATTATATAGATATTATTCAAAAATCAAAATCAGTATTATCTAAATTCATTTTGAGACCAGGGTTCAACTTAGAGGGACAGGAGCCCAGATATAAAATTTCATCCCGCCACATAGTTTGGTATTAGACCAAAAAGTCCATTTTGAACCTCAGATCAACTTTCTCCATTTAGAGTTTTTGAGTGGTTAGTTTACGTTTACGGAATAGCACTTTGGGCGCAGCCGTTCTGACGCTGCCGTTTGGGCGCAGAGACATTTTGGCGCGAGACTCTTATGCGCAGTGACACTTGGCCGCAAGTAGTTTGGGCGCAGGTCATTTTGGGCCAAGTATACAAATATTTAGAGAAATTATGCGTTTAATATTTGGCACCCAATCTAGGAATCATATTTCCAATGTTTTATAAATGACTACATACTTGGAGATTTGCTTTGATAAATCAGATATTTCTTATTTATGGCTGGGTATCACAAAGCTCCTTATGCATGTATATCGTAAATACTTTTACAATTATATTGTAATGCGTTCTAATTACTGTTTTCAAATTATTCTCTTTGAATTTTAGGTAAGTATCTGCCTGTTCAAAATTCTACTGAAATTCTACTTAATACCGCAATGCTGCGCATGTCCTCAGTACCAACTCAAAAAATACAAGAATCATGTAACAATGAAAAACGTTTGTCAAACATTAGAAATAGGTATTATTCCTAGATTTGGTGTTCAGATATTAAACGTATAATATATTATATAAATTTGAAGTTTTATACATGCGCCAAAAGTGACCTGCCCCCAAATAACTCTCGTCCAATAGTCCCTGTGCTGAAGAGTCCCTCGCCAAATTGACTCTGCGCCCAAACGGGCGCGCCCAAACGGCCGCGCCAGAACGGTCGCGCCAGAACGACCCCGCCGAATTGTCCTGACCGTTTCGTTTAGACTTAAAGTGTCGCAAATGCCTCTATTCTATTCTCATTTTTTATGCTTACTAATTTATTTATTATCTCACAAACTATACGCTTCCAACGAAATAATGTTATGGGAATTGAAATATATAAAATTGAATATCTACAAGAATATAAACATGTATTACCTATAGATATTATTTAGGCAATATTTAGCCGCAGACACACGCACACACATCGAGACCACTCCAAAGACCAAATTTTAAGACTCAAGGAAGCGAGATATGTTTTAGATTCGTATTAAGATTTTAGATCTACAAAGTTACCTGGCGATTGTCCCCCAATTTTTGCCCCTACAACCCTGTCAGCTGAAGTAAACCATTTGCAAAATAGAAAATTGTGAATAATATGCCTAAGTTCAAGTTTTTGATTTGTAGGGATTGCATTTTCAGTGTTAAAAAATGTTTGTTTTCATTTATTTGTGACAAATTAAATCTGGTAGTGCAACATATACATATAGTGTGGGATTTGGTGTTTTTGTTTTGTGGATGGCCTTATTATCCCAATCGCTTAACAGTAACTTCATTAACTGTTATTTCAAACTTTCTCTAATATTTCTGCTGCAACCTTCTCCGTGCGCTTATTCGCTGTCTCTGTACTTCATCTGTCACTTTATCAACCATATGTCCTCTACCCTTCACATCTCCTATAGCTTCAGCTCATTTCGTATTCAAATGGATTGTAGGTATATCTCAAAGAATGAAACGAAGAATCGTTAGTTTTCAGGTTTTTCTTTCTCAGTCTTGAATAAGTGAGTGTTCTCGTCTTTTTTTCTGACCCAAGTTTAATTCTATTTCAATGATTAATAATGTGGCTCGTTCAGGATTGAAAGTGATGAGGTTCCACGTTTTTATTTCATATTGGAAATATTCGATTCGGTGCTACCGAATTTCCAATTTCGTTAGGTTGTGGTCGTTGAAACGTGTTAGATGAAGTCGAAGATAAAAGAAGCCAAACGAAAAGAAAAATAGAGAAATAAGAAGAGAAGTGGTGAAAAGGAAAAATTTGTATAACTATATTATCTAATAAATTAATACACCTAGTTGTATGTTGTTGAATCTGTAGTATTTTACAGGGCAGTATGCAGGAATTTTTTCTGGGGTGAATTTCGAATTTGTTCAGTTCTACTGCACAATTGACTGTGGGAGTTCGTGACACCTGCTTGGATTGTCATTTTCCGGTTGAATCATCGCCTCTTCCGTAGCTTAGTTAATAAGAGCAAAGCCCGGAATGCCGTGGATGCGATGTTCGATAACATATGTCAGATGTTATGTTAATATTATGTCAATTATAAACCAGGCCTTAACGGTCGTGGTTATGTTTGTAGACGACGTGAAAGGTGAAAACGACGTGAAAAGATTGATAGAATGCAGTGTTGATAACATACTTTGTTAACAAAATATTCCTTATTATAATTATGTTTTAGACCCAATATTGAATTTTTAAAAGAATCTTCTGAGTTCTGAGTGCCAGTGAAGTAATTTACGAATTTCATATTTTTAGTTGTATAGCTGTCACGTGACTATATAGGGATATTTATTTTATAAGAACAGTACCTATATGTCTTGTATACTTCGTCTCATACTTCATGCTGATTACTTTCCAACCATATAATGTAAACTACTATTCTCCACTACGTTGACGGTACAGTAACTTTCTTATTTCGTTATCGATAGTAGAAAGTGAAAACTTTCCATTACCAGTTGTGGTTGTTATAGAATCGTTGTCCTAATGTTATTACCTATGAAGTTCACACTCATAATACCGCCTGTTACTCGATTGAAATGGAAATTCAAGTAAGTACTCGTACAATAGTACTATTCCAATCTTGTTGCAAATGTACCAGTTTGATTTTAATAAAGAAATCGTTACTTGTTCGAACAGAGATTCCTTAGAACGTTGGAACTCAACAAATGTGGAACTAATTTTGATCGGAAAGTGAATGTAACATTCATTAGTTATTATACACTTGGTATTATACACTTGCCGATCAAACAAGTTGTTTCTAGGATCGGAGAATTTTGGGGAAGAAGTTGTGCTGTTTAAAACCCCACCGTACTGTCTAGTCTTCACACCAATTTCGACATTTATAATTAACTTTCATATGAAGAAGCTTCAATTTTGAATTGAGAGTGTCACTGTATTAAAGCGTTTCTCTGGTAACATGCGCTTTGGCTGCTAAGTGTTGTGGGGATTGTTATAAAGGGAGCACATTATCTCCCAAACCAGTATAGCTTTACGAGGAAATTTTATTTGTAAAGCTTGCAGGAAATTGAAAGTACATTCTAATGTTATATAGAAATCCAATTTATATTTACTATACATACCATTCGAAAAACCAATTTTTCTGAACTCGGGACCCGGATTCATGGACTTATAACTATAAGAATTTGCTTAAAACTGTTATGTACTTTCCACTTAGTCGGAAAATAAAGATAACAAGTCAAGTAAGTTTCTTGACTTGTTATCTTTATTACAAATAGATAATATTAAATGAATCGGTAAAGCTCATATACCCCACAAATGTTTCAAGTTGACATGACGTATTAAGGGGTTCTTGCAAGATGTGTTTTTGGTTGTCGTAACACGACAATCCAAGGTCAAACGCTTTTCGCATGTTCTCGTAAGAAAAAAAAGTAAAGGTGAAAGACGTGTTACTTCATTTCTCAGCTGTTATCGTGCCACGTTATTAGTTCAGGCCATTTGAGTTGCTTTGTCAAACGTAGGAACTCTTCTCTAATCTCCGACTTCCATTTTTAGCAGCAAATAGTACTGCACGTAACGTCATGCAAAAAATCTTAATTCTACGTATATTACGTAACACGACATTCAAAAATAAGACTTGCAAAAACTCTCGATTTTTTAGATTCTAACGAGGACGAAGTCTAAAATAATTTTTAAATAAATTTAATTTTGTGCACGTTGTTGACGTTCATACCTGGAGTAATATAGATATGTCTAAATCTTTATATGTAAACAATACTTTCCTTTTATAGGAAACTAAAAAGAAAAACGAATTAATATTACGTAACCCGCTTAAAACAACAGATTCCAAACACATTTTAAGTTTTTGAATATTACATAACATTTCAACTTTTGAAAACAAAACAAATTTCGAAAGCGTTAATTAAAGTTTAAAAGATGTTAGAGCCGCATATCATAAAATTGAGATTTTTTTTGGTCAAAATTCTTGAACTTTTTCTATAAATTTAATAACTCCATTCTACTTGAATGAAAGATTGCACTGTACTGCTGACTTTTTTATGATATCGTGCTGATGCTGATGCTTGTGACTCTCTAAGGACGCTCTTGCCAGCCTTATCCTACCTTATACAACGATACAAGCAGTAAGTCATAAAAAGTATCGTCATTTTTTCTTGTTTAACGTGGTTTCAAGATGTGAACACTCTCCTTCGCAACTAGTAGAGTAGAGGAAGCAATAGGCTAACTTCGTTTCTCGCCAACGAGTCGTTTTAAGTTCTCGTGATGTTGCTCTTTTCAATGAAGAGTAGAAAAGCAAAACCAAAAAACGAAAATAATGAACTGACAAATAATGAAACTATAATTTCCCAAAGGGACCGCTCTCCTTGTGATATAGATGATAGATCACAATCTGTTTTATTTTTTTCAACAAACCTAGCACTGCACGTACTATATTCTAGTTCAACGAAAGTCAACAATTTAAAGAATACGAGTATACCAAAAATATTATTTAGGTGTGATAACTTTATATACCTTAAACATGTAATTTTTATTTCTTTTTGAAACCGAAATGCATATGAGATTTCGAATATAGAGTAGACAGAATACAACCAATAAGAAATAGATAAAATTGGAACAGTTTGATTTACAAGTTATGATTGAATGCCATCGTGGGTGCAATTTTGCTGAACGTTGTATTAGGAGATGTCCCGTTTTCTTATTCGATTTTCCATGCTATGAATCCTACATGTTCTGAATGTCGTTCTCAGAAGTTCGTAGCATGTCTGCTGGGAGCTTACACTCGCTCTCGATTCCGATCTACATGAACTACGTTTTTTCATACTCCTTTACTCCTTTACTCGATCCTAAGCGCCCGTAGAGTAAGGAGATAGGTGACGACTTAACACCCTTACATTTTAGACCTTAACATTTTGATGGCTAGTACATTAGATAGGGCTGTGCAAATATATTGAAATTGCAATCTTTTGGAATTGTAAAATTGGAAAATGATTTTTCTTTAAATCTTCAACATTCGGGCCATTTTTGCCTATTTATGAATTATTCACAGCCAACTGGATGTCATCCACTATGTCACCTCACTTAGTAAACTGGACTCACGCAATACAACTTTACGACCACGTATGTACCTACTTGATTCAGTAAAACTGTTCGGTCATGGCATTAATTTTAATTTTATATCTACATTGAGTAAAGGAATATGCTTTTCAATCAATGAACCTATCATTTTGTGTTTATTACATTAATTATTCCAATGTTTCGTTAACGTTTCGTAGGTTTATGTTTCTGTAAATGTTCACATAAATGTGATGTTTTTAAACACTGAGTCTCAAGGCGAATGTAAATTAAAATATACTGCAGGATAAGCAGCTCCTAATTCAAGTCTTATTCAAGTCACATAAATGCCGAAGCTGGGCATTTAGAGTTAGACGCGCACATTCGAGTCCGACATGTACATATGAATCGCCTTAAGATCCATTGCGCTTGCGTTTAAAAAGCAGTACATTTATAGGAACAATTGTGTCTTCGATCAAAAACGGCACCCTCATAGTTCAATTAATAGAACTATGCACTATATATGCAGAAGGTCCGGGTTCGATCCCGCGGTGAGAGAGAGAGAGAGAGAGAGAGAGAATTTTTCCTGTTAATATTAATTTCTAAAAATATTATGAATATAAATTAAAATATATTGCAGGTTAAGCAGCTACTAACTGAAGTCTAACTTCGAATTTGTTGAAACATCTTTTGATTACTTTACGCAAGTTCATCAATTTGCAAACGTGAATGTATTTATATATTTGATGCATATTTGAATATAATTTCATTTCTTTACATATGAAATGGTTAATTCCATAGGACTACAATACGAACATGATGGTAAACAGCCATCTTTAATTACTTCCACATATTTAAATTTTACTCACTCGTTTTATAATATATGCGGATTGAAATGATCAGCTAGCTATAAATAATTTATTCTATAAATGTGTAATTCCTACCTATACGTATATATTCACGAAATTATTAATTAATTCGTTAGAAGACATGTGCAATAGAACTGTGATATACTAGGTGAGATTATAAACTACATAGTACATATATTAAAACACTTACAATTGGTGATGTTTTTTGAATAAATCTGAGTCAAAGTTTTCAATACAAAAGTATTGGAGCTAATTCAAAGAAGCATAAACCCGAAATCTTTATTAACTCGAATTTTATTGCAGTTCTTCATCAACAAGTCTATATTATAGAAAATAGAAAATATGTAAAACAGCAAGCGCTGAAAACGAGTCTTTACGAACATTTATTACGTACGTTCAAGGTGTTACATAATGAAACTGGTAAAGACAATCGCACACGCTGAAGTTAGGAACATTAGACTTTTTAACCTCAATTAGTTACAATCGAACATGATGCAGTTTGGTTGCCTTTCTAATCGTAATACAACCCGTATACACACTTTATTAGTTTACTTGCTTTGTTTTCTTTCATTCTATAAAATTATTATATAGTATAACGAAATAAAACTTGTACTTGTAAACAGTCTCACAGACTGAATTTGGCCAGGAATTTGACAGCAGCCTGGATGCATGCAACCAGATGAGATCACATGTTCTATGGGTTATCCTCACTGTATTATTTCAGCTGATTTCTTTTCTTTGAGTATATAAAATTATTATATTGTGTGGTCGCAGAAAAAGGATAGTACGTAATACTAGTGGAAAGATGCAATTGCGCACTCGCGGATTACTAAACTCATTTGTAAATTTTCCGCTTCGTGCGCGATAAGCAATTTTCCACTCTAATTAGGTAATATACTATTATGTAAAATATAGGGAATATAATTATAATAATGATATACTAAAATGATGAACACTAAATTTGGTTTAGCTATACCATTTGAAGACTCAATTGTGCCACCAATTTCATTAATTATGTACATGCAACTGTGTTAGTGTAAGATGTTAATCATTATTGGAAATTAGTGACTCTACCTTTTAATAATTTGAAAATATTGACCAATTTTATTTTGTTAACTATTACAAGTTATTAATTAATGCGTCTGTTAGAAAAAGTGATGTAACGTATTGTTCACAACGTGAACACATATAGTTTGATTTTTCCCTTTCAACAACATTGTTTTAAAAATGTCAACACTTTTTTTCTCGGAAAAAACCGTTGTGTGTCACGCAGGATGACTGACATTTCTTGTTATACGCAATATCCTGTACACGCAGGCTTATACAGTTTTCCTATTATCACCGTTACTTTCACGCTTCGTTCCAATAAAACTTTTGTCTTGCTCCGTTGCCTTATTTAGAGGCCAAACCAAAGAAAACTATAAATTACATGTTCACGGAAAAAATATTGTTGAAATTTTTAAAACAATATTGTTGAAACACACTGAATTACTATTTGTTTTGAAATTTCAACACCTGCAATTGCATGCATTTTTCTATTAGAGACATTGTTGGAAAAATGAAACAATATGTTTACTTTGACATGCAAAACAAATAAATTTTTCCACTCTTATTTTAAAACATGACGACATTTTAAAACGCGAGCTTGATAATGGTGCCATTATTGAATGGTAGAGTCCTACAAGTTGCCATATAAAGTCTTTTTCTAAAATATAAAACAAAATTGTCTTAAAATGTAAAATAACACAAATTGAATAAATTTGCATTACATTTCTAACTGTCCCAATTTATTTTTTACCTATATGTGAACCTCTAAAAAAATTTATTTCATTTACCGGTTACCTCTTCAATTTACCGGTATTTTAATAACGTTACCATGCGCATGGCATTGAGTGGCACTATTCGCCTTGTCACTACTACTACTTCTTTGAATGGTACAAGTGCCAACGCAAGTGCTAGGAAAGTTTTCATCACCTTGTTTTGCACGTGGCTAGCTTCAATGAGCGGCTAAATGTATATAAATATTTAATGCAAATGATTTTTTTAATAATTTTGACATTTTTTACCGCACATATTTTACCGGTAAAAAGAGTTACCGGTAATTACTGATATTAATTACACAATACCGTTATTTGCAGCGGAAACGTTATTTCTTTTTCGTTTATTATTTTATTAGTACCGGAATCGATATTGCTTTCGATTCCAAGCCTTGATTGTAAGAAAGTTTCTTGCAATTGATAGAATAGTATACACATTTTCTCATACTGCCATGGATACGTGTTTATTATTCATAATGCCATCGATATCAAACAGAGACGCTGTACCGAAGCGGTGAAAGGTGCGTTGGTTGAGCTAAGTTCCAGTTAAATAAGGAACCCTCCAATTTTAAATAGTTACGATTTATTCAACAACTGGTATGAGTTGTACAAAATGGTGGATCAAACTAATTAATCCTTCAGTGTCGTAGAGCCGAACCGTCGTCCAACTTTATGGGTAGAAATATGCTGGGAAACACAAAAAAGAAAACAAAGTAAAACCATGTCTCTTGCACACGCAAATCCAGAGCACAAACCTGAGCGAGCACATTAACCGTGGAAGGAAATATTCATACGCGACTACTCAACAGAGGATATCGCAAGGACAACAAATGTGATAAAATGCATGCAACATATAAAGATATCAAGATGTACAACGGGTCACCTATAACAAAAAGCTATTTCGGTTCAACGCGCATGTTTCTAACAAACGGAACAGCTGATATATATA